>JAQIWG010009821.1:0-10373 GCA_034695025.1 Chamaedrilus cognettii
CGCCCAACACTGTACCCGCCCCGTTCATTCAAAAGAAAAATACTCAATGTCAGCAGGACGAAAAGTCATCCAGCCCCCCCACCAATGGATCGTGGATCTGTCCTTGTCTGTAACAAAGAGCGATAATTGTGTGGATCCAAGCCACGCCCACATACATGTACATGTAGGCATTCGTCGTCCAGTCGGCAGTGATTGTGTGGACATTGATCAGATTTGACTCGCGCAATGCGCGCTACCAAGTTTCCTTTTTGAGCTAATGATGTAATGTCATTAAGCGGCGAGTGAGGAGCGGTTCAAATTTTGTTATTTTGAGATGGTGGCTTTGGGAGCGTGTACATGTACATGCATAGTACGTAACCAAGACTATGCCAGTCCAGTTCCGAGCAGAGGGCCACGCACAGAATCGCTCCCCCATCTTTCGTCGCCTTTTAATACTCACCCAGAGAGTCCTGGGCACAAAGAAAATTCTTTGTTCTCCGGCCTACATTGATTGCTCTTTTGAGGGAAGAAGATGTCGAATGGATCGTATACAAATTTGCTCTCATTGCAAACGCTTTGACAATCTTTAAATAAAACTGAGATTTTAAAAATCATCCGCCCTACTTGATGGCGTTTTAAAGGTATGTTTTGGCTGTTAAATTGTAGGCCTACTTTTCTGCTATTTCAACAACCAGTGAAGGAGTGAAGAAGGGGAACATTTTTCTTGATTTTTCACTATTTGAAGAGGTTGAAAAAGTATCCCATGTGAGTGCTCTGACACCCTTGACCCCCTCCTCCGGCTTCAAAAATGCTACACTAAGATCGTTGACGACAAGCGGACAACCTCCTGTCCGTATGCAATCGAATGAGCTGAGCTCAGAGATCAGCGGATAAAGTACACAATATTTTTCCGCTTCGTAAGCACGCGACACCCATACACTGACACGCAATCTGGGGAACCAGCTTGTAGTCATCTATTCTGTTTATTCCAGTTTCTAACATTTGATGAACTGACCAGAGGTACTGTAGACCTATATGATTCGGATAGTATATTATTTGGCATGAATGGCTCCAATGGGGTTTAGTGCAATTTGTTTGTTTGTAGCCAAACAGGACAGCAACACACTTTGGCCATTTTTGTGCAAAACAAGACAAAAAAATATAGGCCTATAAAAAGTTGCAAACACGTGCAATAGCACGGGCCTGTCCTAATTCAAATTAGGTAGCAGTAGTATAAAACTACACAAATAAAAGATAATCCCAAAATTAAAAATTGATAATATACACAGGAGAAACTAGAAAATATTGATAAGAGCCACTATACAGAATATTGAAATACAATATAGCTTCGCCTAGATTTATATTTCTAAACATCTCTGAACATTCTGACATTACAGTTCACCCAATTCTTTGAAGTTTAACCTCAATTTAATTGTCCATGTTACCGGTATTATCGTTGTTTTTAAAGCGCCACTGGCAGGCCTAGCCTGAATTGACACTACCCGAATTTGCTGCCCAACTGTTTGACAGTCAAGAATATTTGTACATTTCGCTACCTTAGACTAAGATATAGACTAGTCGATAGAAACGAACCTACTACAGTTGCATGAAATAGACTGCCGTGTAGAAAGGTACTGCACTACACTAAATTGGTAGGCCTGCAGGAAATTCGAATCTCATCTGCAATCCAAAAATTGAAATTGCTACGATTTTTCTGCATAAATTTTTCTGATTTTATTTAACATTTTATTTTAAAACGGCGAAGAATATTTTAAACACGATTTCGGATTCAGATTCCTCGCATTGCATTCTATAAAATAGATTATGCTTTCCACAAATTAAAAGATTTAGGATGGTTTTAAACACATTTAAACCAATATTTGCTATTTGGGGTCAACGGCCTACAATAATATATACTACATTGTCCATGACAATGGAGCGCTGTTACATTTGAATCGTAATTTCTGATTGGTTGCTGTTTGTCGACGTTGTGGCTGCAGTCATTTTCTGATAAAGTAAATTAGAGCCATTTGACTTTCATCGTTAGATATCATAGAACATCAATATCATTAGGTAGCCCCTATAGAGCGGCCAGGGTTTGTAGGCAATGTGTATTGGCGAATCTGATCTTCAATAGTTTCGTGTGTTATCACTGTTGCTTAGCGACCAACTAACACCCGCATTATAACATTGTCGACTGATTGGATCGATCGTTAGAGGGCAAAACGCTCTGGCTTCCTATTTGCAAACACCGCATCGCTTCTTTTATGTGTCGCGCGAGTGCTTCTCCGCGAAAGTTCAAAGAGTTATCGAAAGCGCTGAACACGTTGTAATTTGAAACGCTATTGCCTTAAAACGGTAGAAAAATATTTAATGATTCTCTCTGCGCACGAAAAGCTTAACCTTGACGTGTGATTTTCTTCGATGTAGGCCTACGTTTAATCTTTCCAGTTTCCAGGAATCTCGTATAATTCTTTTTCGATATATCTGAATTATTTCTAGTTATTTTTGACTCTAATTTGTTTTATTTCAAGTGTCACTTTTCGAGCTCAAGCTTTTCCCTGGCAATACCATCGTGTGTTTGCTAGAAATGATTTGAATTAGCTTGAATCTGGATATCGGCTGCAGTAGAATTGTGGAGGACAAGCATTTACAATTTAATATGCAAATAGTTTCGGCTTCACAAACACATTTCAATGTCATGTACGATAAAAACAAAAGACTAAAATACAATAACGTTTTTGACACAATGTAGAGCGTTGGTATTAGGCTGACACTCGTCATGAAAGGCTGACATGACGCGTTCAATGACGATTGTTACATCGTGCGCTGACGTGTTGCAATTGGCGAAAAATTACATAGGACTATCCCCAGATTCCTGATATCTCAGCAAAACATATCACTAGATTGTATTTTGAGACTTAAATATCCCACGATCCCATTTTCAAATGCGTCCTTTTATTGACAAAACATCTCAAGAAATCTAAGGATTGAGCATCCATTTTCTAATCAATTCCATGAGAAGAAATGATGAAAATCAGATCCCTCATCACTGAAATATCCTTAAATCTTGTAATATATTTGAGGCAGAGGCATCACTGGTGCTCAGGATCGACTAGATTATGATCCAAAAAAGAGTTTTCTGTCTGCTGGCAGATGAGGCATCATATATATGGAAAAATGCCCCCCCCCCCCCCAACCCCTTTCCAGTTACGGCGGCTAGCTGGGTTCCCTCTGCGCGTAGTCGGCAACGTGCGCGTCAACAAGATTATTGGCAAAGCCGTAACCTGGAATATGTTATCGACGGAATGCGGGAAAGACGCAAGGAATATTCTATCAGACAAGGGAATGGAATTTTTTAGAGCACGTGCAGAAAATGCCTGCAATTCACCAACGTTGACTGCACGGACTTACACAATTTTCAAGTTTAGCATTTGTCTTCAAAGGATTTCGACATGGAAATAAGGTTTATGATTTCTAAGGATTTGACATTGAAAATAAAGTTTCTAGTTTCTCTTGAGATGATTTGATTGTTGAATGTTCTGCTTTGGATATTTTACATGTTTTGAATGAATGATTGATAAATTATTATTGTCTGACCAGTATCCTAAGTAAATTATAAAGCGTAGAATTGGCGTGGAGTTAAGTTATAGTGGCACTGCAGCAAGAAGTGTAGTAAGCCAGGGCTCCGTGCAACGTCAAGAATGTATTCCAAGAAATAGCGAGCGATATTTTTCAAAAATTGCGGGAGGATATAAACCAATTCAAGCCATGACAGGGACAACCATCTAACATTTAGAAGGTAAAGAAAGTCAGGAGTGAAGAAAGAAATAGCAATGCGATTGCTTGCAAAATTAAGATAATCCTGCATGGTTATATCTGTTAATTCTACGAAGCCACTAGCAACTATAAAGTTTAATTTTTTTTAAACGTGGTGTTGTAATCATTATATTTCTATGTACTAGCCACGCTACTCGTGATGTTCTGTCAGTAACTGATCACTGAAGCTAACTCTTGGTTCTGAACGTCACGATGCTTATCTGTAACGTTCATTTTGTTTATGTTTATAATTAGTTTTCTTTGCCATTCTTTGTTGTACACACCTTGGTTCATGCCTTGACAATTGACTAGCTTTGATTCTAACTGTGAATCCTGTAAATTTAAAAATTGCATGGCTTCTATTCAACTTTAAGCTTGTCAACATCATTCTTGTACTGTAGGGGTTAGGCATAGGCGAAAGCCTTTTCGGAGTTTCATCTCTTTTTGATTAACCTCGTTACTTCACTGATTTGTACTGATTGAGCTTGTAATCTGTCTTGTACTGCAGTAATAAATGAGAAAAAAAGAAAAAAAGACTAGTTTTTTTGTCAACGCTTTTCTATTTAACATGCCAGCATAGGCCAATTCCAAAGGGAACCAATGGCATCCAATAGGCCTATGACTAAAAGACTGTGTGGGTTTTAGCTATTGACTCTGGTAAGCCCATGCTTAATCAGACTATCTCGGCCAAGTCCGGCTTAGAATCACACTCCGTTTTGTCAGCTGCGAATAATAATAGCGAATGTTATTAAATAGGCTACTCCGACTGCTGCTTTTTGTAAAACACTTTTTCTATATTTACAAAAGTGGATCTGTAGTGGGGCGATGCTGTAAATCTTGCGTGTTTGTAGTGAAGCTTACATCCAGGGGGGCAGGGGGGCCACAATTCCCACCCGACTCTGATCAACTTATCGACAAACCCCTATAAATTATAGTTTGGACATAAGAAATGCCCCCACCTCACCGTGGACTAGTTTAAATTATCGACTCTTCTGAAGCGACGCCGAAACTCTTGCGACTATGACCCTTATCCCCGCTCGCGAGATGGAAGCTGCACCAATCCATGTTGGCTCCTGGTAATTTTCAAACAAAGTCGGCACATAAATGCACCAGCTTCACTGCCGTGGATATACGAGCATTAATATTAATATTTGTTACGAGTACTAATATTTCAATTAGCCTACAGACTCTTTTATCTTATACCCCGATCTTCTTATTGAAAACTGACGCCGACATAAAAAGTGTTTTCAAATGAGCTTTGACCATCTAGAGAATCGTCAAAAAGAATTACTACTTCTGACCACGCTGTGGCTAATAGCGAGTGGGCTTAAGCTTCTGGGATCGGGTGCTTGGTATTCATAGTTTTCGTCGTTCAGGCTGGAAGTTGGTCATACACATTCCTCTACGGTTTATCGATAACTCGAAGCAAGTTGCAACCCGGAGCGAAAATAACGTTCGTCTGCAGCCTAGTAGTCAGCATGGCGATAACGTTTCCAAATAAAAAGTTACAGCGGACGTGATGTAAATCTCCCTTATAGGAAGCGGCTACATAAATGTTTCGCAAATCACGATTAGCCTACTTTCGTGAAAGAGGCCTGGCCGTTCTTTGAATCAAAGCATAATGGCAGCTTAGATGTCCGGAAGACCAAGATCTCAAGTTCACTCGAGTTAGTTTCACAAAGATAGTCTTAGTCTTGATTTTGGTCTTGCCAGAAAAGATCGTGATTTTGGTTTGGCTATACAAACGTTTTGATATCGGTTTTACCTTTACTAAAGAGATCAGATCTTAAGAAAAAGCAACGATACAGCCTCTTCTAAGTGTTAGAGAGAAAGACTGCCTACAGTCGCTTTCCGTATCTCTATCGTTTTGCAATTTGAAGTCTGAATCAATTGAATTGAATTTAAAGTGATTTTTAAAAGTTTTCTCATGTTGCCTATTTGATAGACTGACTATTATTATTTATCGAGACATCATGCGAATGACATCTCGATGTAAGTCATTGACATTGGGACACACAGCACGTGACTGCTGACGAAACAGCGCTGTGTGGATCCAGTTGAAGCGTCTGGGATGAAACGCGTCCGATCCGTGTTTGATCTCGGATCCGTGATTAATCTCGGATTTGTGATTAATCTGTTGATCGCGTGATCCGCCGAGTCATCTCGGGCGTCAAGCGACGTCTTTGGTGCGCAGAATCTGTCGCATGCAGGAACGGCTTAAATAGCTAGCTACACGTAGCAAGCTGTGTAATGGTTAGACATACTTTGCCAAGCGGATGGAATCGCCATTGACAACCAAAGGCTTGAAACCTGAGTATGCTTAACTGAGTACAGTACAGTGAAACTATACATATACACGTACAGTGTATGTCTATTGTAGCTACTTTCTACGCCTTTATCGTCAAATTCATTCTTCGTATGTGAAAAAATTGATGTTGTTTGGCATGTGTTATTTCTAGGCGCACAAGCTCATTTCCAGCCTTCGGCAAAATCATCGGAAAATCATCTGGTATTTTCCTTTTCGTGTGAAACTCGCAAGCGGGGGAGGGGCGGGGGCGGGGGGCGGTCCACTGCATGCACGTAGTCCCGTAATATTTTCCTTAAAAACCTCAATCAGACTGTTACAGTCCATGGACATCATTCACGTACATTTTGTAAGATTATCTTAAATTTTATACTAACTGAAATTTATAGCAAAAAAATCCATGCGTCGACCGCCGTGACGTCATCTTTCAGTTCGAACGCGCTAGTGCGGAGTTTCCAATAAAAAAGAAGATTTCTTAAGATTCTCTTAAGACAGTCTTAAGACTAAATTGTCATATGATCGCTTTCTGAATGAGGCCCCAGGCTTATCAAGTCTGCAGGGCAAATTCCTGGGCGCCAACGTTCAGCAGTTATCTATATTTTCTCAAATTTTGTCCTCTCTCTTTTCATCCTGTCGCCATCTTCACTTCCCCTGAAATGCGGAGCCCGGGGTCATTCTCCACTTTGCGCCCCACCCCCGCCCGCCCCTCCCTCTCTCGCTGCCAATACTACCCATAACCTAGTACTGCTAATCCCAGTACTATTGAGCCTATTTCAAGACGCATAGTGCTGGGATTACATAACATATATATGCGCCCCGCAAACCTGGGGCCTCATTTACGTACATTTCTTAAGATTCTTTTGAATTTTATCCTAACTGAAATTTTAAACAAATAAAATCCAATCGCCGATCGCTGTGACGCGCGACTGTGCCAGTCGCTGTTTACTGTTTCCAGTAAAAAGACAAGATTTTTATAAGATTCTCTTACGACAATCTTAAGTCTAGGATTGTCATGAGATCGCTTCCTGAATGAGCTCCCTGATTTATATTAAATATTTCTATATCTGGTTTTGTTTTAAAATTAATGCTTCTCGTGGTGACATTTTTCGCTCCGTTTACGCACCTGCAGCATTATTATAGGCTATCTAATATGATTGATTTTTGTGCGCCCAGCCGGCCTTCGAAGCCATCGCAGTATTTGCGAGAAATTGCTGGTAGATAAGCCTCAGGCGATGCATGCCGTGTCGTGTATATTTGCCGTTCAGTGACGCGATAAATAGATGGAGGAAATTAAAATTTTCATCACAACCCTACAGGCTTAGAAGACATAGGCCCATAAACTTAATACAGTCATAAGCGCAGCATCAACAATGACTATCCGAAGCAGTATTGTATTCGAGCCGTTTGGAATACCACGAGATTTTTGAAACCGATAAAAAAAACCTCTGAAAATGACTAGACTGCTTAAAATATATGCGGATTCTAGGTTTTTCTAATCTTTTTCTTGAAAAACCTTGGAGGGTTAAAAAACATGTTTGTAGTCTGACCTAGCTAGCTATACACTATAGTATCCAAGTGTTAAGTAAAGGATGGTGCAGACATTTTCAAAAAGTCACACACATTTGCACAGAAAAATACTTAAAGTCAAAAAGCCAACCTGCATTGCGACAACCAATATTATCATTACAAAATGTATTTTTTGACTGCCAAAAAAATCACTCTACGTCGCAAAAAAAGGAGATTTTTGCAACTTGACTCCATAATCATGTTGTATTTCGTGGTCTTTTGATCTGTATTGCCTTTACGGGGATGTATTCTCCTTATGTTTAACGAGGGAACTTGACATTCAGGTCATTTATTTCTTGTATGTGTTTACGTACTGAAGTTACGAATGCGAATTTTATTTATTTTTAATCTAAAAAAACACTAGATCTAATAAGACATCACTATTCATGAGATACGAGCGTATTCAATCAAGCAATCAAATTTATTTATTCTGTTGCAAGTGCTAATTGGTGTCGATGTAGCGATAACAAGGCATTCTGTCATTATCCATATATTGGCTAATAAAACACCGCTTAAAGCTTCATTACTTGCTATAATTCTATCGTTCGTTGAATGTAACTACACTAAGTCCACAGACAAGTCAACGACAGCAGACTAACACGCACAAAACAACCATGCCAAATTGTGTTTCAGTAACGATAATTTCTCTGCGCGGCGTTCAATTTCCTGTGCTCAGCATTCGGCACTTCTGAGATCTGTGCGCGGCCGCGCAGCCGCGCAGCTTAGAGGGAACGTTGGCAGGAGCAGCCGCCTCGCAGACAAACAATCCCTGGAGCTTCCCTCTCCCCGTGTCAACATCACCCAATGCGAGGAATGCAGCAATAACGAGCTGTCTAATTACCATCGATCCGCTGACTGCATAAAGCGGCAGGTACATGTAGCATAGCCAATATTGGTGTATTCAGGCCCTTCCAGGGACGAAGGGGTCTCATGTGGCCCCCCTTCCAGGGGGGTGAGGGCCATGAGCCCCCTCCACTCTGATGAACTCTCTATTTAGTCCCTAATAATGGCTACAATACTATAAAAAAGAAACACCCTTAACTAGAAGTGTCCCCTAATTATTGTCAAAGTGCTAGTGGAGAACACAGAAATCTAAAGCGTGGAATGCGCATGCATTAGCTGCACAATGCTGCAAAAAGTAGGTTTTTTTATCAAAAACGGAAGTTGATTTGAATTATGGGAAATCGTTGTTAAATATTGTGATTGGATATGAAAGGGCCATGACTCTGTCGATCAATTGTTGACTGTTGATAATTGGTTTGGCCCGCGGGTCAAGCCCTGCCCCCGTTATCTCCATACGTGACTCGATACATAGCATGTAGTGACCCCCCTTGGTGGAAACCGAATATTGACTGAATACAGTGTCACATTGCTATTGGATTGTGGAGGACACTTTTCATTGTTAGATGGACTTCTTCAGAAAACTCTCCAGACGACCCCCCTCGCCCCTAGCCGAGTTTTTTTTGCAAGAATATCTTCTCCAGAAGTGTCTCCTTTACTGTCAATGCGATAAATAGTTGACGGGGAGACAGAAGCGTTTATCTGGAGACATGGAGACTACAAATCACTGCTGAGTAAATTTGACTGATGAACAAAGATTGTCGTTTAGTTTGTCTTTGTTTTTCTTCTTTTGTACTGCTGAGGACTTTATAATGCTGTTATGACCTTTGCGAATTGCACTGCATACTGATGCATCATCGTCTTTAGTGCAACGAACATGGAGGCTTGGAGAAGTAGGTCAAGCGACGACAGAGCTATCAGTGCTTTAAGTAATATAAGCGTACGAGGCCTTTTTAAGCCTGAGTTACATTGGTTCTTCCTCCGTCTTCCGCCATAGTACAAACACACGCGTCATGCGCGAAGACAGGGCTTTCGGGAGGACGCGTGTGTACACCACGGCGGAAGACAGACGGAAGAACCAATGTAACGAGGGCGTAAAGTCCGCTGTACTTTATTTAACTTCACGCGTTGCCTGTTTAGGCGTGCACGACCCTTTAAGAGTATCTTGGGACAGGAGGAAAGTTTTTTCTTTTATTTTTTTAACCTGACAAGCTCAAAACGAGTTATCTTATGATTAGCGTTGCTTTGGGGTTGGCAGGTCGGGATTAGAGTTGCCTCAAAGATATGGGTAGATTAAGGTTAGGGTCCAGTTAGTTAGCTTGCTGTACAGTTCACGAAAATATTTTTGTCCCTTGCAAAAATGGCACGAGTAACGGGTTTGCTTTACCCGCTTCTATAGGCTTTTAGTCGAACCCGCGTGACAAACGTGATGATGGTGATTCTTTGTTAGAAGACAAGCAAAAATTAAGTCGTCGAGGGAAATTATACGACAAAGCCCTGATTGTACACGCGGTTCAACGACTCACAGTCCGCTATCGATGCACACGTCGATAAAGGAAGATTTGACATCTAAATTCTGTCAGCAAACATATGACACAGTGCAATTTGAATCGCATTCACATTGTTGCGATGATAAATTATATTACCTTTGCGAGTAGAGTTGTAGGGTCGAATATGCATTGTGTTAACTTTAATGTGTTAGTAGCGCATTTCTCTTCCAAGGACAGAGTAACGGTTTCCACTATTCAGCAACTATTTCAACGTACTGTTTCAATGCACGCAGGGAGTGTTTCAATGCACGCAGGGAGTGTTTCAATGCACGCAGGGAGTGTTTCAATGCACGCAGGGAGTGTTTCAATGCACG
>JAQIWG010009822.1:0-10373 GCA_034695025.1 Chamaedrilus cognettii
AAACGATTGTTGTAACGTGAAAGGCGTAAGAAAGCAATTTTGTTGTTTTTGAGAAAACGATGAAACGATTGTTGTAATGTGAAAGGCGTAAGAAAGCAATTTTGTTGTTTTTGAGAAAACGATGAAAAACTAAACAATTTGTTGAGAGCGTGTGCGCGTGTGATAGTCTACATACACATAGTCAGATTAGGTCTGCGATCAATGCGTATTATATTTCGTTTGTGATAATGGAATGTGGGATTGCATAAACGCGTATTGAGGTCAAGATATCTATATTGACCAACCAATGCAAGCGAACCACAACTTAATCATGATTCCACGAGATGATTAAAGCGCATTGATTGGTCCATCTACGACTCGATTTGAACGTTGGTTTCAATGCGCGTTTATGCAATCCAGCGTAGGTGTCATTAAATAAGCATTGTTAGTGATCATGTTGATTTTTAAGCGATTCGGACAGGAATTCCTGTCTGAATTTGTTGTCAGATCTTCTAACATTATAGTAACACCCTCAGCATTTTTTGACTTTGCGAGGATATTATATTTATAGATTTTAGAACCTGATAGACTGTCCCAATAAGGGGCAGTTCAAGATTTTCTTTGCGTGCGAATCATTGTCAAAATTTCGTGACAGTGATCATAGGCCAATCGACAAAATACGAGTCGATTTTGGTTCACACTATTCTTCTGGTTTGAAATAGAAATCAAAGCTGCTGCTATAAAATAGGCAATACTAAACAACGCTCGCTCTGTGACATTAACATCCATTGGTCAGTCTATTGTTAATCTGTTGGGTTTGTTATTTCAATGCTATTGCAATATTGTATCGAAAAGAGCGGTCGTTTTCTACGTGTGCTTTTGCGCACTATGCTTTGGTAATTTAACATTTCATGTTATATTGATCAAGGGAATGAACTGCAACATAAATATTATATAATACTCGTTGGCGCCGACTACTTTCAAGCAGTTAGGGGTCAATTAATTGAAAACGTTTGTATTTCTTAATTGATGGCCTTAGTGAAAGTACGATATAAGTTCCAAAAATATGAAATTAATAAAACTACTTTCAAAATGTTGATAGTTTAAACTTTCTTCTGTCATTTGTGACAAGCAGCGAAAAAACTACTGCTGCTTCTTCGATTACCATACCTTAATTTCAATTTATTAAGCATTAAATTGCAAGCAGTTTAACAGGTTTTAGGCATAACTCCATTACTAGACATGCATGGTACATGCACAAGGAACTTCAATTATTGTTCACGATATTTGATAGCAACAGTGTTGGGGTAATTGGGTGAAGGTGAATCAAGTACTGGGCCTGTAAAAACCTACTGTTCCAATTCAATTTTTTAGAAGGTCTTGCAGGTCTAGTTGAGCTAATAAGGTTGGTTATGAACACTCTTTGAGTCTTTTTATACATTCATATCATATTCCAAAAATGCAATTTCAACTTAATCGACGCCTATGTATTACTATATTGAACAGTATGTATTGTGCATGTTAACTGAATATATTTTATCTAAAGTATATTTTCTCTAGCTTGTGTCACTTTTGTCAGGTGCGTGCGTTTTGTTACACCCTGTATTGAGACAGCCGTTGCTAGAGTCCATGAATTTATTCAAAGCGTGTGTTGCTGGTTTGTCACTATACCACCGTCCCACTTTTTGATAAAATTTTTTGGTATGATTTTAATATAAGAAGGCAATTGGAGTTCGCGTGATTACGAATATTATGGCAAGTTGTGTTGTTTAGTTGTTGAAATTTGTGGATACGTGTCATGTATGATGAAAATACATTCCGATGTTAACTTTCAAATTCTTTTGTATGGGATTCATATCGCTGCAATATCTGAAGTAGCCTGTATGCTAATGACATCAGCTAGCTTAATTTGATCAACTACTTAGCAAACTTTTGCCTCTAAACAAATTTAACGAAGCGCAAATTAATTTGATTGTTTTAAGTATAAATCACTTACTACTCGAGCACTCTGAGCAGCTCTGAGCAAGCAAAAGCAGCTCCGAACAGCTCTTGGCTGCTTATCTTAGAGCAGCTCAAAGCTGCTCAGAGCTTTAATTAAAATCATAAATTTGGGCATTAATTTAGGCCTAAAGTGCTTTCTATTGTAGTAGCTTTGGTCTAACTAGTCTGCTAGACGTAAACAGATCAGCAGATCGTCAGACAAAACAAGACGGCACTGGCCTGGGAGAGTTTACTGAACTGTAACAGTCGCCCTACTGACCTAACTCTCATTCTATTGGTTCTTGAACGGAACCGCCCATTGTGGGCGGAGCCAAACTACACGCGCTAAATCACGATCCTTTACCGTCCAATGGTGCGCCTTTTTGCATCGTCGACCAATCACATCGCTCGACATAGCGGCCATTTTTTTTTTCTCGGCGCGTTGAGAAAAGTATTTATCGTGGTTACCACATTGTTTACCGAATTTCGCACTGGCACGTTTTGTGATAAAACTCCTAATTTTAACGCCGGTGTCGCTTTCTGTGAAAAGTTTTCTAACACACGTGCGCCTTGCTAAGGGGTCGGGGTTTGCGTGGGTTGCTAGAGGAGAAATGTTCTCGCCAAATTATGGTTTTTTTTTTCAAACCTCGTTGACATTTAATTTAACACGTGTGGCACATGTTGCGTAAAAACGTTCTGTACCCCGGTACAGTGTGATAATTAAGTGATTACAAGTCATAATACATGTGTGGTTGTTAGTCGCTTTGTACTGGCCATAAATACATTTTTATGCTATCAATGCGTAATACTCTAATGCATTATCTACTGTCTATTGCCTATTTGTCAATGTTTCAGTGTTTTGTTAAATATTCCTTTTATTGACAGTGTTAATGTTGTTACAGATTTTCAATACGTTGCGAGTCGATTGACGCGCAGAACTAACAGCCATACTGATGGAGAACGCTGAGAACGGTAACGCTCTGATTACAAGTTACTCACTGACTGATGAGTTTTTTAAGTTGCTATTCTGCTTTAAATTGAGTGAACACTGTCTTGAATGTAGGCATGTAACCCGTAGCACGGTTATATGCTTTTATGCCGTGAATGCCTTCATCAGATTGATGATGCAGTACGGTATAGGCCTGTTACCGTAGCACGTGTACGGTAACGTTAAAATCTTTTCAGAATTTATGAAAGCTGCAAAGCAACCAATTGGATCGCTATATGATCAAATAAATGGCTTGATCAGATCGGGTGACATTTAATGTATAATGTGTGCCTCTCAATAGTCTCCTGGTTTTTTTAGCTAATTAACACATTTGTTTAACTATGCTTTATCACAGCAGCCATCTTGTTTCCACCATCTTGCTGTGTAGGCCCAGTGGTTGCATGACTCCTTCCTTCACTGGCTCCACTTGTTTTGTCACAGAAGAGGTTGTCGTCGACGACGCAGTGGAGGAAGTTGGCTCAAAGGGAGACCACCCAAAGGCTGCCGCTAACCGATTGGCCATCGACGACCCGCGGATCCTTGCAGCCTTCCAGCAGAAACTGAACGGCAACCGATTAGGCTACCTCGACAGGTAATATTGTTGTACAATGGTTTGATTATTATTGAGGCTCACGCTTACGCATTTGGTGATTGAAACAGACTTTAAATATTAATTTTTAAGAGCGCTTTGTTTGTAAAAGTTCGTATTTGTTATACATTTTTGATAATATCTTCCAGTTGGATGTCCTGTGCTATTGTTCCTCTGGTTGCGATATGGCTCTGTAAGTCGATGCATTTATATAGAGTAATCACTGTGTCAGCTGTTGTCAGTTTCAGCCTGAAAAATTATCTTTTTTAAAATTTTATGAACAATATAGATCTAATTGAAATATATTTTCTATTTCTATGTCAAGCAATGATGTGCTTTGGCGCAGAAACACTGCTCTGACAAACAGACTGCTTTTGCAGCTAGAAGAACTGTGAGAATCCACTAGTGGAAATATCCCCGTGCAGCTCTATTTCCATTGTTGTGTTGTTGTTTATATGCGTGCTTCACTGCTCGGTTGCAGTCTGCCCAAGTCGGTCAAGCGACGACTGAAGGCGCTCAAGCGGCTGCAGGCGGCCATGTTTGACATCGAGGCAAAGTTCTACCAGGAGGTGCACGACCTGGAGAGCAAGTACGCCGCGCTCTGCGCGCCCTACTACGACAAGGTGCGGCGGCGCGCTCAGCGTGCCCTGCTTCTAGTCGTAATTGGCAATTAATTATTGGTTTTGGACCTGTTGCTTTCTTGTGAAAGCTTTCCAGCGAAATCTGTATTTAAAAAATATAATTTCTTGTTTTCTTAGTGAAAATGAACATAAATTTTTAAATAAATATATAACATCCTGGCCTATTTGACATGTGATCTCAAGTTGTGTTTACTGTTACAGTACAGTTGATTCAACTCGATGAAGTTTTATAAATTGACTTATTTAGTTACTGGTGTACTTATTGTAATGTTGATTGATGAGCTAATGGTGAATCTGCCTTTATCATGAAAGCTTCTATCGTTGTGAAGCACTGCCTGTAGCCCGCGCAATGTCTGCCTGTTGAATGAAGGTTAAATCTGACACTCTCTGCTGTGGTTTTATTCAGAGAGAGAAGGTCGTCAATGCGACCGTAGAGCCGACGGACTCTGATTGCGAGTGGACCTCCGACGACGAGGAAGAAGACGCCATCGTAAGTCTTTTTTTTTCATTATGTATTTTGCTAAAGACAGATTTGGGTTAGTTTATTTGTTATAATTAGTGTTTTTGATCTTTTTTCTGTGTTTCGTCAAATATCCAGAGCTCAGGTATAAGAATTTGAGCTAAAAAGCAGATACTGTTTGTGAAAAAATTCTGCAACCATATCCTTGGCTCCAAAGCGCCGTCTTTTATGAAAAGACTTGAGATTTTTAGAGCATGTTTGTTCGAAGGCTTTTATTCGCATAATTGTGCGTGAATCTTGTTGGTAAACTGCAGTAGTAATGATCTGGATGCAGATCTACTACAAATTGTGTGCTATGTGTCCACAGGTACATAGCTGTTTAGTAGCGTGCTGATGTGTTTGCTTCATTTGTTGCGCAGCCTAAAGCCAAGATCGTCGAGATTGACGAAACAAAGCCGGACTCTGAACAAAATGGACTGGAACTAGGTAATTTAGTGGTCTATCTAAATACTTGCTAAACATTTCATTTAATCGGATGAATGGCCTCTATAATGCCACATATCTGACAGTTGCTATATGACTATGACATCTTTTTAACAGATGCTGAGTGTCTGCAAGAGTTCGACCAATTCAATTCGTTGCCAAATCTTTTGTGTTTATTGCGTGTTTAAAACTGAATTTCTGAGACCTTGCTTCATGTGTTGTAAGCGCTTTGTTGTGAAAACAGTATCACTTTTGTCCATTGTGAATGAAGCGGTCACAAAACGCTTGCGCGTGTGTGTTGTGAAGGAGAGAAGGTGGCTGGAGTTCCAGAGTTCTGGCTGACCATCTTCAAGAACGTTGATGCCCTGGCCTGCCTTATACAGGTGAGCGTTGGTTGTTGGCTTGCAGCTGCTGTACTTTTGTGTATTTAGCACTCAATTCTCTGCTTGATGCTGATTAGTGGACGATGTTGATGGACCTGAAGTCGACGAGATTAACAAGTCAACTAATAACATATACACTATACAGTAACTAATAAAATCATGCGCGTGTCCACTGTCCAGTCAGTTCTTGTACAGTAAATTGATTTTGCAGTTTTGAATTGAAAACTTTCTCAAGCTACTACACCGATATGCTCGCATTGTTTTGATAAGAAATAAATGCATGTTGTTCGAAATTTACGTACTTTTTGGCAGCGAAACAATTGTAATAAATGGTTAAAATTTGCAAATGCGGAAGCCGTAAGTTTGATGACACTCTTTTTCCACTTAGAGCGCTGCGGTGAATACAGAGATGCTTGTTGTGATAGGACAACGACGAGCCTATCCTCAAGAGTCTGTCGGACATTCGAGTCAAGTTCTCCGCGCCCTCGGAACCAATGGTAGTAGTTGTAAACCTACTTCTTTGTGCCTCTTGATGCCTCTCCAATGACAAAACATATTTTGTTGATTTTAATATGTAATAAAATTTTATTTGATTATTGATGTAGAGATATGTTATTTTAATTTCTTATATAGTTTTAGTGAAATTTTAGTGAAATATTTGACATTCCTACAGTTTTCAATTTTCTCCAGACTTGCAGTAGATAAAATACATTGGAGTCTAGCACATTTACAGTAGTTGTTGATGGTGGCAGGGGTTTGTGTTGGAGTTTGTGTTCGCGCCCAACGACTACTTCACAAACAGTGCGCTCACTAAGGAGTACACGATGAAGGCGACCCCCGATAAAAACCACCCCCTGCGCTACGAGGGTCCAGAGATTGTCGCCTGCAAGGGGTAGGAGGACTACTTTTTCCGCTGCGGCCTTGTCTTCTTGTAGAGATTTTTTTTGGAAATGCTGATGACTGTTTTGTGCAAAATTCTTTGATTTTTGTGTTGAATGTATTTGCGTGTGTGGGATTTAAAAATTACTCACATCAATGCGTAAAATGACCAATTACATAATACAACCAATATCAATATTAGCATAATACAGTTTAAATATGAGATCTAAAATGCTATTAAAACCCTGTTAAACTGTTTACATTGCTCATTTACAATACAGAAGAAATGTTGTTCTGTTACGATGAAAAAGCGTGTAGACGTGACAGCGATGCAAAAAATTATCTGTAGGGCCTACATGGCATAACTAAAAAACTGCTGTTTGGTATTGTTATCAAAGATTTTTTGACAATTGTTTTTATCATTTCTAATATTGAAAAATATCTAAAATCAATCAAGGTTGCTGACCAGTTTGGTTTAGCTTCTAAAGGGTTAGTTTATGTTTAGTTCGCGTTGTAGCTTGCGTGATGGAATTGCCCTATTTTGATATTATATTCAATGTGAGGCAGTTTTTACAATCAATTAATCGTGGCACGTTTAATGTCCGTTGCCGCAGGTGCTCAATCGACTGGAAAGCCGGCAAGAACGTGACGGTGAGGAAGAAGAAGGTCAAGGGTGGGTCGGGGGGCAAGGGCGGAGCCAAGAAGTCCCTCGTCACGAAGCTCGTCAAAGTCGACTCCTTCTTCAACTTTTTCACTCCGCCCCCACCGGGTCAGTGAACTCTGACCTCTTTCTTTGAATTTTTTTTTGTTGGCGAGGTCTATGATAATGATTGAGACTGCTGTGAGAATATAGGGTTGACCCGATTACGGGCTACAGTTTAACGTATTTGACTTTTCGCGCGTTTAATTTTAATCTCTTTTTCCAATCCGAGGTTTTTGGTGCTGGTTGGCCAGAGATCAAATCTAAGGGTGACCAGATTGCTGTTCGATGCAATATTCTATTTTCTTTTTGATCGTAGGAATCTAAGCCGAAGTGATCCATGGGCATTTAGTCTCATAGTGCGATGCATGCTATTTATAAATAGGCTTTATGCTGTATGTATATTTGGATACTTGAAAATGTTAATGCGTGTGTGGTCAGTGGATTCATTTGTGTTTTTTCTGTTTCTTGCAGTGTCGGACGACGACGAGGTATGAAAAACAACTCACCAATAACTAACCTTTTGCTGAGATGTGTGCATTACATTACTAGGTATTTATATTGAACCACAGTGTATATATTATATTTGTGGGTATCTTTATTGAACCACAGTATATGCGTTATGTTTGCGGACATTATTATTGCGTGACAGTGTATGCGTATACGTCGGTGCGTCCTGCGCGTGTAGGACGAGGATGAGAAGCGGGATGCGCTCATGTCTGACTTTGAGGTGGGTCAGTTGCTGCAGGACCGGATCGTCCCTCGCGCCATCCTCTACTTCACAGGGGAGGCCATTGACGACGGCGACGACGGGGAGGTGGGCATCATTCCGATTGATTTTGATTAGGCATTCTTCTTCGCTTTTTTTTTTCATCGCGGGTACTCCATGTACCGTTATCCAGTATCTTGTTCAGTACCTTGTATGAACGAATGAATTCAGACTGATATAATAGTTGATGTGTGGCGCTGTTAAACAGCAGCTATTAAAAGTCCTCTTTATGTTGTGTAGTATGTGTTGCATAGTTCGCAATAGTTGGACCGGTCTGTTGCTAATGGACGTTTTTGTTGACGTTTCAGTTTGAAGGAGACGATGAGGCAAGTGGAAGATTGCCTCTATCAACTTTGTAGCTTGTAATTGATGACTTGCCAAAAGAAATTAAAATAGATAGATAATGTGAACAGTACTCGATGTTGTCAATATTAATTTGATGCATAGAATGACTCGGTAAAAACTTTGTATCTGTTTACTCGCTATACAAACCTGTAAGGCTCATGTTTCTGCCTCTCTTTCCGCCCCTGCTTCCGCTCTTTCTTCTGCCCCTTCTTTTGCTTTTCTTCCACCGCCCCTGCTTATCTGCAGTGCGCAACTAAGCTTACCTCTAGCTGTTTCGTTGGCAAATTTTCGGAGAATAAGTTACGTGTTGTTACTTATTTCTGCGCTTTAGTCATTCATGAGTAGTGATTGTTGTGTAGGATGATGACGATGATGAAGATGAAGATGAGGATGGTGATTCACCCTCAAAGGTATCTTTCTTTTTTCTTCTTCTTTTTCTGCTCTGTTTTTGTTGGATATTTCAATGCAGTAGTGACTCTGGCTGACTTTCTGACGAACTAAGTGACAACGCCTGGCCTGGTGTTCAATGTGATTGTCCTTGTTTCTATAGTCAATGTATTCTCATTCTACTCTTTTTCTATATGCATACATTGCATGCTACATGCATACTACATGCATGCTACATGCATACTACATGCATGCATGCTACGTGCATGCTACATGTATGTTCACTTTCTTTTTGCACCGATTGTTGATTGTGTGCTGGTTTGTCATATTACTCTATTTATTTGTGACTTAATGCTTTGCTTTCTTACATTATCTTGCTGCCCTTTTTTTTAAAAACTTTTGACAATTTTTGAACGAAAAAGCAGTTTTCTTATGATTATAATAGATGGTGTGTTGCAGGGGGCGGGAGGCGCGGCACCAGACTGCAAGCAGCAGTAGGGGCGACGCGCGGTGACGCAGTCTATACTTCGTTGCTGTCGCTCTAGTTTCGGACTGACTCGCTGCAAACTCTAATCCTGGCACCGGTGTATAGAACTGTTGGGAAGCGTGTCACAGTTGGTTGCATAACCCGCATTGAGAACAAAATTTAGGTCACAGACTGACCAATGCGCAGGAACCACGATTTGATATTTAATGTCATGATGGTTTGTGTTAGCTGATTGGTGAATCTTTGGGATTGATGTCAACACGTGTGGTTTATGTGATCCAACGTTAGTGTGATAACGGATGTCAACACGTGTGGTTCATGTGATACAACGTTAATGTGATAACAGATCACGTCTGCTGGTAGCTATCAGGGCGACGCTTCTGCGCATTTGAAATTTTTCTTTCTGGACGATGACGGTCATTTATCTTGCAATTTTTTGGATATTTTTTGTTTATTAAATTTTGAATGAAGCTGATGAATTTCTAAAACGTTGCGCAAGTTTCAGATATTCGACAAATTTGTATGTTTTTACCGTTTGATTCGGTTTGGAAGTTTGAGCCACACAGCTAAATGATGCATATTTGCATACTGCCACTGTAATGATGCATATTGGCATACTGCCACTGTAGTGATTTATATTTATGCTTGTGCATCTTTGATGCATTTTGTGCATTTAGGTATTTCTTGCTGCAGCTGAACTACTGAATTTAATGAGGAATATTTCAGGAGGACTTTCGTAGATCTTGTGCAGTGTTCGTTGGTGTGACCATTCACTGGTATATCACTCCGGTGTTTTTATGCATTCACCATTCGTCCTTTGTACATTGCGGTCAATGATCGTGATACGGGTTTTAAGTTCATTTAAATTTGTTCGTTAATTCAATGATTAATTAAGGAAGTTTTATGACAGGTTTCGTGGATCTGAATTTTAATAGAACTAGGGATGATGGTTGATGATTGCAATGTTTTGTACCGGACCGCCATGTGGCTCAGCTTTAGACAAGTTTTTGATTGAGGATTATTGTATGTCGAGACTGTCTCTTGTCTGAATCCTTGGCAGTAGACTCGACTGTGGCTGGTAGTAATGTTAACACTTAAGTGTTTAGGATACTCTTTGGTTCTTTGACATTAAACACTTGTCGCATGGCTTGCAGCGTTTGGTTCTTGTAGCTTGAATCAGCCTATTGACCCATCGTATTTGATACATGAAATTGCGAGTAACAACGCTGTTGGCAGCCACACACAAAAAAGAAGAATCCGGCGGTTATGCTGCGGGCACCTGCTGCACACAATCTAGGTACAA
>JAQIWG010009823.1:0-10372 GCA_034695025.1 Chamaedrilus cognettii
GTTCGTCTTGAGAATATCGTGATATCTCTTGTGCTGGCCTCCCTGATGTCGTTTTCCTTGCTCAAGCTCGCAGTATAGTGCTCTCTGTGGCAGCTTAGTCTCAGCCATCCTGATCACATGTCCAACCCATCGCAGCTGCGACGCAATAATCATGGCCTCGACACTGGTGGATATTAGATCTTTGAAGGACGTCGATGTTACTAATGTGGTCCTGCCATTTGATTGACTGAATGTATCGTAGGTGGCGCTGATGAAACTGCTCAAGAGCTCTAATGTGTCTACAACAACACGGCCACGACTCGCAGGAAAATAGTAGTGTTGTTAACACCACTGCTCGATAGACTGAGATTTTATTCCGATGTTCACGTCATGGTTGCTTGGTTGATTGGTGTTTAGAGACGCACTATGAGTAACTAAACTATTGGCGTCTGTCTAAGCTGAGAGATGATCTTCCGGCTCTCGGTTAAATAATATAATCGGTGTTGAGCGTAGCTTTTTTGTTGGGCTGCGTTTCTGTCTGCGGAGTTACTCCGCATTTCCATGCTGCGAAATTTCTTTCGCTGAGAGACTTGATCTTTCTGCTCTCTGTGCTGTCGAGTTGTGACACGTTTGATACGAATGAACTTCAGTCTGAATCATCTATGTTGACTCAGGAACGGCTCCCACTCTAGTCGCCTTTTACAACAAGCCCGGGGCGCTATGGGCTGCAGACCTATTCTCAGTCTACCCCAGCCTGCAAGGGGGAAAGTCGTCCGCGCACATTCGCTGTGTTTCTTTGCAGTCGCATGTTGCTACCTCTTCGCGGCAGTGAGGCTGGGCGTCGGGCTTGACCCAAATCGTTGGATCTGTTGTAGACGTCTGTTCAGGTCATGTAAGTTCCAGAGTCTTTTATACAGGCGACCATACGCCGGGCTAGCTTTCGCACTTGATTTTTCATTTCTTCATCAATGAGCGCCTTGTTTGAGACTACACTTTCAAGGTAAGTAAAATTATCAACCACTTTAAGCGTGACATCTTTTATTTTGATACATGAACATTGCACAGCGGTCCACAATAAATTTAAGATAGACGTCAAATACCGTAAGCAAGATTGGTAAATAAATTATATAAAAAATATGTTATGCTAATGATATGTTTAGTACGAACAGGCAAAGCGATAATATATTGAGACACTACATTGAATAACATATTTCTCAAACCGATTAAGCAAAATTAAGACACAACTTTTATATATCAAATAATAAAAGGCTTCTGAAAGAATCATCATCACAACTTAGTCACAGATTTCACAACTTCAACTTTAATTTGATTCACGTTCTTCGCTGGTTTTCAAGTCGGCTGCACCATCATCACCCTCGCTAACCAAGGCAAGATGTTCCTTGAGGAGTTGCTCGAGTGATCGCTGGATAAGCTGCATCAGGTCAGTCGTCACCGTAAGTGTGTTGTATATCTTGACCAGGTGGGTTACATGCATTCGTGATTGCTGATTGGTCAAACTTGCACATTCCACCATTGTCGGACAATCCCTGTAAGCATCATAACAAAGTACAAATCATCATAAATAGGCTATGAAATAATGTTGACGAGGCTTATGAATTTTCTTCTTTTAGTCCGTCTATCAGCTCTGCGAGTGACGATGGAACCGATTGAGTTCTGTCAAAACATTCTGTCGGATATCGCCTTAATGGTTCATTGACACGCCCTTTTGTTCTAGATCCTCATCTAAGCTGCTATTCATCATCGTCTTGGTCTGCTTTGGCTTCTGACACCATGTACTTCGGTGTGCAGAGCCAGGTAGGGCAGTCGATCTATTGCCACCTCCATCATTACTGCTGCATATAATAAAAACAGCAAAGGCCAAAGCAAATAGCCCTGCCCTACTCCTCTTCCTATTTTTCTAAGTTCAGACAACTCGTTTACTCTCACCATGAGGCTTATGGATGTACTTCTTTTCAGAGAACATGGTACATGTTCATGATACATGGTTCATGTATCTCTCACCAGCTTTCTATCCCTCTAGTCTACACCTATGTCTTTTAAGATTTTCATCACCTTCACTCAATTTACTCTTTCAAAAGACTTTTTGAAGTCGATGATGCATACATACATATATACAGGGTGCGCCATAAATATGGTGCCCCTAGTGGTATCGCAATAACTTTGCCTATGCACAATATTTCTAATCAATTTTTTCACAGTTTGTAGCTGAGATAATTAGCCACAGAGCTCGAAATTTTTAAAAATGAAATATATTTCCGCTCAGAAGTTATGGAACTTTATCTTAAAAAAACAAAATCGTTTTCACCAACAGGAAAGCTATACTAGAAACGTTTCGAGGTCTGTCGTCCTTAGTGCTTGATTTGTAAAGTTCCAGACTTAAATCAGCTTTACTGCCTTGAGGAGTAATCGAGGTTAAAAATTGCTCTGCCAAACGATCACAACTAAAGCCAAAAGCGGAGCTGTAAGCATTTTTTTAAGCAAAGCATTAGCGATCGATGTCTGCAGCAAGCTAGTTAACTAAGCGCGCTTCCAGTGTGACTTTCAGTTTTGTCTTAGTATTCGGTTTTGGTACGTTTGCCTAGTAATTTGAATTTAAAATCTCTCTCCATAAGTTGTTAAAACGCAGATTTAGGTCTGGGACATTTCAAACAAAAAAGTTTCATAACTTTCGAACGGAAATATATTTATTTTTCAGAATTGTCTAGTGTTACTAGATTTGGTAGCGTCGTGGTGTAGCGCTATTCGCTTGACTTACTAGATTTAGTATAGCAACGCCCAAAGGTTGAAGCATCGAATGGCAGCAATTTTGAAAATTTGGTTGCATTGTCGATGGAATATCAAATGAATTGCTTGCGGTCAATCATACAATCTATGGTCCTCTGCTCTACACCTCGTCCCGATGAAAATGATACTACTTTAAACTTGTGATAACTCGGTCAAAAGTAGCACGTTGGCAAGCAGGGCTTCCTTCAACGGCGGGCAGCAGCCGTATAGCTGCATGTCGTCGGCGTACCCGTGCCCGAGCAGACCATGCGCCTCGATGACGTTGAGCAGCTCTGCCGTATAGAGGAGAAAAAGGAGAGGTCCGAGGATGGACCCCTGTGACATGCCACAGTGAACAGCGTGGGTGATGGAGACGTCTGTGTGAAACTTCACAAACTGTGTTCTATCCCTGAGATAGGACTGCAGCCAGTTGGTGATTGGCTGGGCGAGGCCAAAGTTCCAGCTCAGGCTCTTCAACAAGATGTCATAGTAAAACGCCGTAAGTGATCGTGGTCAAATGCCGTACTGAGGTCCAGCATGGCAATAAGTGAAATGTTACCAGAGTCCGTGGCGGCGATCAAATCAGAATGAATTCGTAGCAGAGCAGTTTTGCACGAGTGCCCTGCGCTATAGCCTGAGTGGCAGTAGTTCATTTTTCTCAAGATAAACAATTGCTTGTTCCGATACTACTCTATCAAGAAGCCTTGAAATGAAGGACAAGTTGAAAACCACGTTGTCCTTTTTGAGTAGCGGCACGACCGTCGTTTGCTTCATGTTGGATGGAAAAACAGACGTAGAGAGGGAGAGATTGAAGAGTGGAGCCAGGTATGGAGCGAGAAGGTGTAAGCACTGCTTGAGTAGCCAGGTGGGCAGGGGGTCGAGGTCAGAGTGTTTACACGGCGCGGACCCGATCAGCTCGATGACGTGCGACGATTGCACGCTGGCGAACTGCGCCATGGAGGGGCTGCGGCGTAGACTGGCAGCTGGGCATTCGCAGTCTCTTGTCCTATTTTTGCTAATTTGTTGTCAGAAAATTTTCAAAGTTATCAGTAGTGTGCACGTACTCGAAACTGATGGTCTCCTTGCCTATTGTCCTCTCCAGCGCCCGCCACAGATCGCCCAAGTCCCCCTGTGCTTCCTCAATGCCCTTCATCGTCGCATCAGACCGCTTTGTGTTGAACAGGGCATGCATCGCCTTGAGACTGTCCTCCCAGATGACGTGGTTGACTTGCAGGTTGGTGCGCTGAAACTGTCGCTCGAGGTAACAAGCGTGCGTCTTGGCGTTCTTGCAGGCGTCGTCGAACCAGTCGTTGGACCGCCTTACATGGAACGTGTCGTCAGTGGGCGGCGCGTGCCTGTCGAGTAGCACGGGCGCAAAAAACTTTATTGTTGAACAATTTCCACTGCTACTCACGATTGTCCTAAAAACGATATCAGGTTTGACGACGTTAAAAGTTCCACTTAACCAACCTATGATCGGAGAACGCAACGAACTCGACGCTAGGCTTGCGTAAAGGAAAGTCATCGCGTGATATCACCGTGTCAAGGATGCCCCCAAGCGAGTGTGTAGAATCAGTTAAATGTTGGTGCAATTGAAACTTCACGAGTAGAGAGAAGCTAGTGGAATGCGGATCGTTGAGTCACACGTTCTTGTCGCCAGCAATCAACACCATATCCGATGTTACAATGGCTTTCAATATGATAGTTTCGAGTTCGTCAAAGAATTCGGCAGAGGGAGGCATACTGCCTGGTCTGTACACGAGGAGCATAGTGATGTGTGCAGCTCGGGAGGTTATGTGACCACACACATACTCGAATGCCCTGTAGTTGTCGAACGAGTCGATCTTGCGCAGCTGAAGTCCCGACCTGACCAGAACGATGACGCCGCCGCGGTTGATGTAGTTGATGTTGTCAGTACACGCCCCGCAGGGACGGGCCGCTCCTCCTCGATGACGTTGTAGTCGAGCGCATGCTGCCGAGCGATACAAACACAGCCCGGGCCCTCATGCCACGATTCGGTTATTCCGAGTAGATCGAGTCCAGCGCCACGCAAAAGGTGGCCACTGCATCTACTTTGTTGCGCAGTGATCGCACGTTCGGAGTCCCACACACGATCGTGGATGTAGGTCGAAACACGGGTGCATCAGCTTCGGGTGAATCAGATTGTTGACATTACAGCCGCGCGGTTGAGCCGTGCCGTGTCTGTATGTAGCCCTGCGGTCCGAGGTCAATGTAGGCCTACTGTCAATGACTGTCATTCGCCGCTGCATATTTCGGGCCGCCCGTGTGCCTCTGCGCTGCAGAATGCCGCCCGCACCCAGCCTGTCCGGTACTGCAGGCTTAGGCCACACGTGCCTGGAGCGACGCCGTAGCCTGTAGAGCTGACCTTTGTGATAGCGCAACATGCTTACGGTCACGCATCACTGGTTTCCGCATTTTATCGTCCAAAACTCGTCATTCAGTTAAGACGCCATGATTCAGGGATCAATAGTCCAATCAATGCCGCAGAGGGGATGAAAATCCGTCAGGTTGCTGTCTAATAAATCGCTGAAAACTGTAGAATTCGCCGGAGCTAAATCAACACGCGACTTGCAGCCATGAAGGTGAAGAGAGAACATGCTGCCGCCATCTTGGACGTGGCCGGAAGCCCAATTTTTTCAAGGAAAAAGTCCAAGTTTGTAGTGCAGATGCGAATTGCGATCGAAAATTCATAAATATTCATAAAATAGAAACTGTCCGAATAGTTTTGAGGCAAAAACTACCTCACAAAGGGGGAATTTATGAGCCAGAAAGATTGAACTTTATCATTTCTAAGTAGTTTACACCTGGATCAATTCAATCATGTAGAAAAAATGTTCAGCACAAAAATTATATGCAGTTAATATCTTAGAATAATAGCAATAATGAATTATCACTGTGAATCCAAAAAACAAGTATTTTATTCAAGAAAGCTGGGCATTTGAAACGGCTATCACATATTTTTTAGTTCACGGAGATGGAATGAATTACCACCAACAAAGCTTTGCCCCTCAGGGTGGTACTGACATTTGGGCAGGCCCATGACTACATAGTCTAGTGTGGCTGTTTCACAGCTCTTCTAGATTTTTCTAAAACTCAGCTGGTATGCCAATCACCCCTTCAGTCTTTTTGTTCTTTATATCCATTATAGCTTCACCAATCTCTCAATGAAAAAATTCTGGTCCTGTGTTGTCCATTTCAATCTGGTCTTCTATTTTTTCTATCGTGATGGTTGCTGCTTTAGGCTTTCTGTCATTTTCATTCTTTTATGTATTCCTTCCATCTTTCATTGCCTGTGTGTCAGTAATTACTTCACCCCCCTAAAGTCTGATCCATACCTCACCATGGTGGGGGGGGGTGACCACTAAAGTAGGGGACTGCTCGCTAAGGCTATGCATGATGTAGGCTCCGGCCGAAGTATCACCTCGGGCGCTACACGAGGTAGACAGGCTTAGCGAGAACCCTGAAAAATGTGGCCAGCATAGGCGGTGAAACAAGTCCCCAACGGCGGACCCAGCGGAATTAAACCCAGCGGCGATGACGGAAGAAGGCAGTGCGAGGTGGTGGGAACTTACCGGCTAGCATACTGTGGTAAAGGGCGCCATTAGCAGAAAACTTCTGATCTTGGCGGCCGATCACTGCAGCTGACGCTGATCGCTGCTCGTCCTGGGTATCCTGGGCCAGCAGTCGTACATCAAAGAAGGCCGAGAGATGAGTCGCGGCTTGGCGCAAACCGCTTCTTCTTCAATACACGCGCAGGTGGAGGAAGCATTGAGAAAGTTCTGCGACGATGGGCACGAGGTAAACGGGGCAGGCGTAGATGGCTAGAAGCCTCGGGCCTTAAACCTGCACGCAGACGGCTCCGGACACTGGTCGTTTGAAGGTAATGAGCGACGCGGACATCTGACAACATCCTGAGTGACTCGGCTGCCCTATTTAAGGATGCGCAGCCGACCCACAATGTAGGAGGGGCCTAGAAACAGTGGCTGAAAGACAGCTCGCTCAAAAACTTCCTGGTTAGCATACTGAGGCTGGCGGGATTCTCACCTTGCGATAAATATGAAGCAAGCCGGACTGGTAATCGGAACTTGGGACGTAAGGATCTTATTGGACAATGGACCAGAAGGGAAAACAGCGTTGGTCGCGGCTGAGCTCTGGTGATACAACATCGACATCGCAGCCTTGAGTGAAACAAGGCTAGCGGACGAGGGACAGCTCACAGAAGTTAGTGGCGAATGCACATCTTTCTGGAGAGACAGAACTTCCGCAGAACCCAGACAATCTGGCATAGCCTTCGCAATCAGAAAAGGCATTCTAGGCAACACATCCGAGGCGCCTAAGGGACTAAGTGACCGAATCATGATCATGAGGCTACACCTACAAGACGATCGCTATGCAACCTTGATCAGCTGCCATGCACCGACAATGATCAACTTTGAAATAGCGATAGAAACATTTTATTCTCGACTAAATACGGTCCTCTCTCACATTCCGGGTGATGACAAGATAATCCTCCTAGGAGACTTCAATGCCAGAGTAGGCGCTAATAAAGATAGCTGGGAGGGAGTATTGGGAAGTTTTGAAATATGAAAATTAACAGTAGTGGTGAACTACCATTGGGAACCTGCACAGCACGTGGCATTACAATCGCCAACACGCTCTTCAAATTATCAAGTATACACCAAACATCTTGGTTCCACCCACGATCCAAACACTGGCCTCTTATTGATTAGGTTATATTGAGAAAGCGTGATATCTCAGATGTCAGAATCACAAGAGCAACGCACTGAGCCGATTGCTGGACGGATCATCAGTTGATCAGATCCATATCAAACCTTCAAATTCAGCCAGCTCACAAAAAAGCGGCAGCCAAAACCAAAAAAAGATTATATGTATCAAAACTTAAAAACCCCAAAAACACAGCTGAGCAAGTAGTCGAGCTGTCATCAGTGTTTCTCGAGGAGGTCTGGAAGTCTTTCAAGGAAATAACCTATGGAACAGCTGCCACACACTTGGATTCATGCAGAAAAACCACAAAGACTAGTTTGATGATAATGTGCCAGGTATAAATGAGCTACTAAAACAGAAACAGCTAGCCCACACTGCCTGCCTTCAAGATGTAAAGTCGCAAAGCAAGCGAGACAAATATCGAGCCATCATAGCTCAGGCACATCTGTGCCTGAGCTTTGATGGCTCGATATTTGTACAACTGAGAGAAATGAAAAACAACTGGTGGCAGAAGAGAGCTGAGGAAACACAAGCCCTTGCTGACGTGCATGACACAAAAAACTTCTATCGATCATTGAAAGCAGTGTATGGTCTGACCACTGGATCGAATAGCAGCTCGACACCTCTGCTATGTGCTGATGCGAGCTTAAAAATTACAGACCCATCCGACATCCTTGCACGATGGCGGGAACGTTACAATGATCTGCTAAACAGACCGTCCTCTGTTAGCGCTGAGGCGCTAATAAACATCGAACAAACCCAAACAATAAATGACTTGAGCCTAGTGTTTACCGTGGAGGAGTTCTGACTGGCGCTTAGTCAGATGAAATCAGGCAAGGCCATGATGCAATCCCAGCAGAGATCTACAGGCTCCCGTGCCAGTAGCTACACAAACGCCTGTACAAAATATGTCTCAAGGCCTGGGAGCAGAACTCAGTTTCAACTGATCTCAAGGACGCCACGATTGTTACAATCTGCATGAACAAAGGCGACCGATCTGACTGCAATAACTACCAAGGAATATCTTTGCTCTCCATTGCTGGTAAAATTCTTGCAAGAATACTTTTGAATCGGCTAATCGTCCAAATCATTGACGACGTCCTACCTGAGTCACAGTGTGGATTCCGTGCTGAAAGAAGCACCACTGACAGCGTGTTTGTATTTTGGCAACTCCTGGAAAAATGTCGCGAGTAACACATGGATCTCTATGCTGTATTTTTCGACCTCACGAAGGCGTTCGACACCGTTAGTAGTTGGACTGTGACAAGTACTATCCAAATATGGATGCCCGCCTCACTTTATACAAGTGCTTCAAAGCTTACATGATGGCATGCAGGCGAGGGCATCAGCCGGTGTTACCGGCGGCAAACCAACCGAAGCATCCGGCGTTTCGAACGGCATCAAACAAGGCTTTGTCATTGCTTCGGTGCTGTTTGGCATATTCTTTGCCGCTGCTATAGTTCAAGCAACAGGAAGCTGTACAAAGGGTATATGGGTATAAATCCTGAATCGTTGACTTTGAGTCTCACGGACTGAAATCATTGTTTTTCACCATAAATGTGAGTGTAGATACCGTTTTCTAGGTAAAGTTGGTGCGGGCAATCCGAAAATAGCGTCGTTTTGCGCGTATGACTATGCCTTGTACTAGTAATTTAAGATAAAAAGTGTCAAAACATCATCACCATCCCTGTCTCACACCCCACCCCTATGCGCTACTTTCAATCAGTTGAGCATGAGAAACAAACGTCAAAAATTTTATTATTGGTTTCTAATGATCCCAAGTGTTTCTGCTACAATGTGATATTAAATTCTTGTTTATTTGATGCCGCAGTTAGTTTCCATGTGTGTTTTTTCCTCTGTCTCACGCTTTTCTCAAGCTACCACCGCTTGTCAAAAAATACGAAAAAATAAGAAAAAATAACCTAGTGTGATCTTTTAAAAGATCAGGAAACAATACGCAGTGTTTTCCAATATAAAAATTTTTAAATGTTAAATGATGTGATTAAACTAATCCTTAAACCAGATATAAATAGGCACAGTTTTGATAAATACCCTAATTGAGCGTCACAGCCATCCATCGAACTATCGGCCGCACGCAAACAGTTTGAAAAGTTTTGCTTCTTTCAAAGTATTGAGTATGTTTGTATGCATGTTACGCCACGCTGGCGGCATGAACAGATCTATCAATTTTTATCTGAAGAGCTGCAATGCGCGTTTCGTCATAACCATCCCCTTCACAGCCATCCCTCTGCCTTTTATATATGTGAGGGGATGGTTATGTCATATGGGGATGGTCATGACTTGCACCATGTAAAAGTAAGAAATAGAACCAGTTGTTCTAGCCTTTCCTTTGAATGCTTGATATACGATTATTGACCGATCATGAGTGGTGCTACAGTCAACGAAAATTGCCTATTGTACAATGATTATGGTAGCAAATATCGTACCTATCAAACGGGGGCTCAAACGAGGCTTATAGTCGAGCTTCTTTTTCAGTGTTCTGCCATACGGCAGGCCTTGGTAGACCATAGGCTTCTAATAGTCGAGCAGCGGTAGAATTTTAAATTATTGTTACTATTCATAGGATGCAGTGGGTAAGGTACATCGGTATAGCCTTTAATAGTGTCAAGTAATTATTATCCATTATGCTACTGAAAATGAGTTAACGAACGAAATGTAGCTACAATGATGTAAATTTTAAATGTAATTGTAATGTAATTGTAAATTAAATTAAATGAATTCACAAACTAAATGAAACTTTAGTAAACAGTTGCCTTTGTTGACTACTATAGTTGAAGCATTGCCAAATGGAAATGCCATTGGCAAAATGCGTGTAAAATTTTAATCTCAGCCAGAAATTATT
>JAQIWG010009824.1:0-10372 GCA_034695025.1 Chamaedrilus cognettii
GTTTTGTGTTCAATGTTCTCTACTAGGCTAGGAAATAAAAAGAGTTTTTGTAAATATAAATCAAAGAAAATAATTAAGATATAATTAACTAGTAATATTAGTTAATTTATGACAGGGGGTGCCGCGTGCGATACTGGGAAATATGTAAATATCGCAAAGGCGCCCAGCGTTTTTGTTTGAAATCGAAGAGGGTTTCCAGGGGCCCACCACTGAAGCTCTGCACAAGGGCCCCCAAAAACCTCGCTACGCCACTGACTGGGGGCGCATCGTTGAGGAAGAATGTGCGCAAGGGGAGTGGGAGCAGCAGGTTGATGGATAGGTCTAAAATAAAAGTAAATTCCATTGCTTGTATGGATGACAGCCACGCACGCCAATATTCATTTCATGTAGGCGACCAAGCATGCGTCGGCGCTCTGGGTGTGTCGGCGCTCATAGCCGGCATGTCTGCATTGTGGGCGATCACAGGTACAATATGTTAACCTACGTGTATGTTGAAGAAGCCTGCAATAAAATTGTATGTATGAATGTATGTGTGTATGTATGTATGCGTGTGTGTATGTATGTATGTGTGTATGTTATGTCCCAAATACTGTGTGCAATGTATATTTAAGTAGCAATTATGGATAATGTAGACTTATGCACCGCACGTTTGTTGTGTCATATAATATTGTATTATGCAGTCAGCAATTATTAGGCCTATGTATGCTTGCGCCTACATGTTGTGAGCATAGACCGGGCAATATCAAAAGTGTGTCGACTGCCAAGCGCCTCAAGTCTGTTGTTCGACGTTTAAAATACGTTGTATCGGCCTATAGCCTACACATTTTGTAGTCTATTACGTACTAGTACACCACTTGATTACACGATTGTGTTTAATAATAGGCGACTGAAATGGGCGACCCCCTACATTACCGTCGTTGTGTCAGTATAGGGCAAGCAGCTATATTAGGCCAAGCTCAATTGCGCATTCTTCCTATTGTGACATAATAGATAGATCCATGATAGGATTGACCCAATGTGTATAGCACACAGACTACACTGTTATATGTGCTAACTTCTAGGTAGTAGATCGACGTAATAAAAGGACTGCAGCCAATACGCCACTAAGTGATTAATTTCATTTGGGATAGTTGGCCGACATGTATATAGGCAATCCCTTCGTATGCAGGAAGTTATAAGTATAAATGCCCATTTATGCATCTTATCCTATGCCTTGTGATATATTTAGCATTTAGTCAGACACCCAAGAGGCCACATTGACATTGACTGAACTTAAGAATGCTAATAGGTTCATGCAAAGCAAAGCAACTTGAAAACCGTGACGAAGTTACGAGCTGAGGACCGATCCGACTCTTGATCGTGTTGGAACGGGCCGGGGGGGGGAGGGGTGGAGGAGAGGGCGTGTGATGGACATTTAGTGGGTGGAGGGGTGCGGTAAACATTTAGTTGCGCCGCACTTCGCTTGGGAAATTGGTCACATATTTCACTGACGAGGGCGGGGGAGGGGGGGGGTAGTGACGAGTGAGTTAGCTAGTGAAAGCTCGGTAGGGTGTGTGTATTGTGTGTAGTTCCGGTGCCTTGAGCAATTATAAATAATTTGCCTCAATGTCGTTTCGGTGCCCGGGCGGGAGAGCGCAAGCGGCGGGGAGAGGGTTCTGAGGTAAGTGGGGAGGGGTGTGGGCGCCTGTGCAAATTTGGAGACGTGGAGTAGATTTTAAAAAGATTGTTGAAATCGCAACGCTCGTTGCGTTACGAGAGGAGGGCAGATATCGTAATACAACGCGCATTGTGACATTCTGAGAGTTGTCGTGTCAGTTGTGACAGTTTGTTCCACTCCACATCTCTAACAAATTTATAAATAAGGAATAAACAAATAAAGAGCACTAACAATTATACATTCTGCAGAATGTCTGAGCTAGATTTGGCAATGAAAATTTATTATTATTAGATATAGTTGAACAAAAAATGCTATATACTTTTAAAATTAATACTGTGTTTTTTGTGTCAAAGAGACCTTTACCAAAATGCAATGTACTGCCAAAATGATTTTTTTTATTTTGGCTCCATTTTCGTGTATATTCTTATACATGTATTATCAATAGATTTTTTACACCCAACAAGATAAAATTATTTGTAAAAATATTTTTTTTAGATATTGTTGAACAATAATGCTTGTTAAAAATATTGTTCAACAATAAATATTGTGTTTTTGGCGTCAAACAGAGCTTGAACAAAGTGCAATAAAAAATACTGTTCAAGCAAAATGTTGTATAAATATATTAATCTTTTGTTGTGGCTAAAGATAATGTTGAACAAAAATGCTACATACTGTTTAGCTAAATATTGTGTTTTTGTATCGAAAAGAAAATATTGTTGAACAAAAATGCTATATGCTGTTTAGATAAATATTGTTTTTCTTCAATTTTTGTTCAAATTTTCTTTAAACAAAAATGTTATATACTGTTGAAATAAATATTCTGTTTTGTTTGTGTGTAGTTCCAGTGCCTAGAACAATTATAAATAATTAGCCTCAATAATTGGCCCTTTTTAGTGTCAAACAGAGCTTTAACAAAATGCAATAAAAAATATTGTTCAACAAAAATGTTGCATGCTGTCAAAATAAATATTCTAGTAAGTACAGTTAAAGTAAGTAAGAATTAAAATAGCTTTAAAATATTGTTCAACAAAAACGTTGTATACTGTCAAAATTAATATTCTGCTAGTAAGTAAAGTTAAAGTAAGTAAGAATTGAAATAGACAAAATATAAAGTGGGGAGCAATCTAACATCATATCATTCGCAAGCGTCAACCCATTTGGGAGGCCAGCTCTCAGTAATTGACCTCTCCAAACCGAATCGCACGCGCACACATCAAAGGAGGAACCAAAACGACACAATCCATGAAAACAATGGAGGGAACCGAAACGACACATTACCTCTGTCGCATGGAGATTTTTTTTCTCGGAGCATGACTGCGCATATAGTTCGATTAGTGAAGTGAGACTGAAGGATCTCAATGCTGATCGTTGAGCGTCATTGAGATCTAAACACACAGGGAATAGTTGAAAGATTTATAATTGCGGGGGTCGCCAGAGGTAAGTTCAGCCCCATAAACGTATTGCAATAGTGTTGCGCCTGCTAAAACAGGCGTAGTGCAACCGCTCAGACGGTAAAAGCCGCGTAGGCCTACGCCACCATTAATTTTCCTACCCATTTCAAATTAGGCGTGGAATTTGCAATAATGATATTTTGGCATTGAGCAGTTTGTAGATAAAATTAACAGATAAACCTAAATGCACAAGCAAAGTTTTCCCGTGCAGTTGCCAGAGTCGAGGAGTTAAATTTAAGGTCTCACGCGGTAGCCGGAAGTGGCGAACTCTGTTGCTCTTGTATTTTCGGTTTTGCCGGTGTAGCCCCAAGTGGAACAATGGGCAGACCAATGGCCCAGTGGCAAGCGCAGGTAGCCTATTCTAAGAGTACATTACTGCATGCATCAAAATCAAACAGTCTTGCAAATAGACACTAAATGTACCCTAAATGAATCCAACTCTTATTTTCTCTTGTATGCTTAGCAAGTCGATAGAGCCACATGTTTAGGCTATAGGCCAGTGGTTCTCAAAGTGCTGTCTGCGGGCGGGTCAAAAGTGGCCCGCCATCACTTTTAAAGTGGCCCGCAAAACCACTGCTGAAAGGGCTATATTGGGCTTGCGGCGCTGTTTCTATAGGCGTGCTGTTGTGATACGGCTTATCCTCGGTCTAAATTTTTATTTGTGAGGGAAATATATGGCTAGGAATGGTGTAAAAATAATTGACATTGTAAGAATCGCCTTAGGAATATAAAGTTAGGTCAGCACCCCATCCCCCGCCCCCCCCTTCCCCCCCGGTCGTGATTGTTGTGCGCGAGAAGGAATTTGCTAACGACTTCTGGCCAACAGCTACTGATGACACCCAGCTCTATGCTTCTTTCAAGGCTCTGATGTTGCACATAGCCCTGCCACTCCATTGGTCCTCGATAGGCTTACTCATTAATCGTAACGCTTGGCCGCGAACTGCCTTTTTAGCGATCCCGCTAAAACTGATATAATTATATCAAATCAGTAGTACTTAGCAATAGCGTTCCAAACTCATTTTAACTTTTTTTTTTCGAGGATCCCAACTAATTCCCACTGACTAAACTCGTAGCCTAGGTTTCATCTTTGACAATTACCTTGCTGTAAGCAACAAATATCCTCCGTTTGCAAACTGCCAAACATCCAATTAGGGCTATTATCCTATTATCAAATACGTCAGCGTATCAAATACGTCAGCTTATCAAATACGTCAGCTTATCAAATAAGTCAGCTTATCAAATACGTCAGCTTATCAAATACGTCAGCTACATGTAGTTCAAGTAAGTTCATGGCTCAATACAAATTCCGCAATGATCCTCGCAAGTTTCTTCAGTATTCTCAAAATTAGTCAACTGCTATTCTTTATATTATGTACTCTGCAGTATACCTGATTCAAAAAGTTCAAAACGCTTTGGCTCGGATCTATGCGGTGCCGTGTGTTCGCGCTAGGCTGCAAAAGAACATTATAATGACAGGCCTACAGCGGACGTGAGGACAGCAGCTACTGAATGTGAGGCCGAGCGCAAAGCCCGGGCCCATTCAGTCGGCTCATAAAGTTCTGTTCGGCTGAACAGGGTCCGGTCTCACACTTTCCCAGCTCAATGTGTCTTAAATGAAACTGAAACATGCTTTGTAAGTTTACTAAACTTACTTCACAAGCTTTCAAGTTTTTAAAGTAGGTCATAATTCTAAAAGCTATTATAATATTATCTTACATTAAGATTAATTTAAGGGAAGGGAGTGCAATGAGCAAAAACTCTTGAAGAATTTGGACTAAACATTCTAATAGATAGGCCTAATTCAGTTAATGAGTTCGTGATCTCAAATTAAATGAATACAAAAAGGCAACTAACCTATACATTTTTTGTTTCTAGTTCGGAGCAATGTAATTTAAACAAAATACAATAAAAATAAAATTTGTTTGCCTAAAGTGAAATAATTTAATTGTGATTATGTCGTTAGTGCCCAGCTAGACATTTGACTATTGTCTAATATCTAGTAGCGCACTATCGACATGAATAAATCAAAAAATTATTTACTTTTAAGTTTGTAAATTTTATTTCTATTGTTTTTGGTTTTAAATTGCATTGCTCCAAACTATAAACAACAATTTTTATAAACTATTGCCTTTTTACTAGGCCTTTTTGTATTAATTTCATTCTTTTTTTCTTTGATTTTAATAACAAAAGTGTCTCCAGGAAAGAAAGTGGAAAATTACCGTTAAGAATAGCTTCAATATGGACGATGACTAGGCCTACTTAAATTTCTATCACCACCCCACTCATCACTATCACTATCATCACCCCCTTCTACCGATCGCAATTCATCACATGGAGGGAAAAGTAGCGAGTAGCAAATAAAATCTTTTAAATATTCAACAGTCACTGTCACTCCGCCAGCAATAATTATTATGTGTGACGTCATTAATCACGTTACCAGACTGTCGTCGCCTTTACTGTCTTTCAAATTAATTACCGTTAGGCCTGCATTCATTTTGGGCAATGATTTTGGGCCGGCAGTGATATATAATCGTTAAATAAATTATGAGAGATTTGAGATGCCAATAAAATTGATAGGCTGTAATTGTTATTCTCTCTCTATCTCGCAGAGCCATACGCCGTTGCGCCCTTACACCACAGCCCTCGGTTAGGTGACACTTAAGTAATTGTTACTAGTTGGCTGTAACCTGTTGAATATTTATCAACGTAGTTTATGGTAGGAAATAGGCTTAGGTATTTAGCATTAGTATGGCAGGCCTACATGTATGCCTAACAAGTTCAATTGCAAAGCTTAGCATGCTCTACTATTGAATACTCGTGAATATCTCACCGAGAAAAGTGTTCCGGATAGGCTGCTTCCTTTGCAAATTGCTCTCAGTAAATCCAAATTTCTTAAAGTGAAGCTGAACGAGGATTTTCGCAAATGAAACTTATCATCACCGCGACAAAAGCTTCATTGATGACAACAACTGTATCTTTACATTTATTTATAAGATTAGTTGGACCACCACTCCCACCTTTTGATCCCACAAGATACGTTGATTCATGGTTGTTTCGAGGCAGACACTCAGCGATCGATACCAACAGCAAAGAACGCAGTCGGGAATTCGTGTCAGACGAGAACGTGGTCAAACTTTGGAGTTCATCAATGACAGTAAAATTTCTATTTTATTTTCACATTTAACAGGTTTTTTAAAACAAAAGAAAACTAAATAAATTTTTTAAGTAAACAAGGATGAGTCGTTAGTTAAATCTTACAACCATATACGGTATACCAATGTTTTGCAATTTTATTAAGTTAATTTAAAATTGTAATTATTTTAATATCTTCAAAGTTGTGATTTAACTTAAAAAATGATATGCATCATTTGCTTACAAAATCACTTCTGTGTTAATTCCGAAAAAATAAGTGATCTCAACTCAGTACCGGCACCTATTTTTTTTACAAAAAAAACCACTGGTCACAAGTGAGTCACGCTTGCAATCTTAGACTAAATTGAGAAGCTTCGATATTTGATGGAACATCTGTAAGAATATAAACAATAATGTAGTACTACATTTCAAAAGAATTCTGAAATTTTACTAAAACTTAACTACAGGTGTGAATATAGATTCTTCATATTGTACAACTTTGCAAAATGATATGAACTTCGCAGAACGGATATAGTTAGGTGAAAATTGTTTATTCTTTTAACAGAATGAAAGCTAAAGATTTGTGCGAGATGCTGTTATTGCATTCAGAGACTTTAGATCAATGTTTTCAAAACAATTATATTAAATGCGAAAACAATTTTATGAAAGCATGAATTGTTCATTTTAATGATGTGATAATGTGAACAAACGAATACGTTACGAATCGAGTGAAGCAGCACAAAGCTAGCGATGGCAACCAGCATTTCTAATATTTTATTATCGAACGCGAATGAACAAACAGATTACAGCGATTGCAATTTACGACATGCGGCGTGCAGAGCCCATGTGTAATGATACGATGCAGTTACAGAATTTAGCAGAATTTAGATAGGTAGGGACAATGGGGCATTATTAATTCAAATTTGTGAGATATTGAAGCTTTGCTGTTTGCCATCATTATAGAAATATTAGCAATGGATATTTTCATAATTTTATATACACGTTCCGCCAGTTTTATCAGTATCGATAATATTTTAATTCAATTTAAAAGAATACATGCAGTTTTGAAAATATCATATTCGGACCTAAACGTGTTGAGACTTTGAATGTGATTTAAAATTATGACGAGAACATGTTTCTCAGCCAATTTTGACTTGTGTTGCCATGCGTGTTGCCATGCGTGTTGCCATGCGTGTTGCCATGCGTGTTGCCATGCGTGTTGCCATGCGTGTTGTCATGCGTGTTGCCATGTGTGTTGCCATGCGTGTTGCCATGCGTGTTGCCATGTCGTGTTTCATGCCGAGTCGCCGCACGACAACGCAACGTGGTGACGCTCTACATACGACGACACTTCAACGCGCGACTTCTCAGTCTACGTTGAAGGCGGGGGACGAAACAATTCTCCTGCTGTTATGGCACCGTGGAACGAAACATGTTCGAATCCGCACCACGAACGTTTGTTAAATGAAAAGAAGAAATTTGCAAGAAGAAATTTTAAAGACATTTTGCAAAGAAGAAATTTGTATAGGAGATTTTAATGCTGTGTCTAGAGCAGACACGGCGTTTTCTAACCTAGAAAATTTCAGTTTAGGAGACGAACTGCAATTTCTATGATAAATTTTGTATGCTGGGTCAGTTTCTCGAAATTGACTCAGCCGCTAACTAAAAGCCAGTGCTCAGCTAGGAAAGTTTGCTAGCTACTGACACAGCGCTGCCTAGCTGGCTGTTGTATAAAAACTGGATGCAGCATTGCTGAGGGATTCAAACTTTCTCTTACAGATGCGTTCGAACCTGGCTTGGTTTTACACTGCGAGAACTTGGAGAACTTTGCGAGCAGGGGTGGTGCCACCACTCGGAAAGTGGTACGGCCAGATCGAAGAAAAGCAAGAAAAGTAGTACGGCCACATATAGGCCTGGCCGTACCACACCCAAAACTGGTACAGCCAGTTATTTTTTTAAGGCATAAGTTTTGAAGAGACATCAACAAAAAGACCCCCAGTCCAAGGCCACGACAATAGTGCAGTCTGACCGCGCTGACTGGCTACACAGTGTGAATTCAATATCCAGGCCGCTCGCGAGAATGGAATCTGCGTCAATCCATCCTGGCTCTCATAGTTGGAGTAAAATTTTTATAAGAGCTTAGAATAAGTTGATTGACCGTTAAATCACAATTTTTTATTTAACGGTCAATCAAAATCTCAACTTTTTACTTTAAGTTTCACAAAAGAAATTTACTCCCCCGAACTGTCGTCCGCCGAAGAGTTGCCTAACCAAAACCTAATCCAACCCCTAACCTAATCCCTAACCTAACTCCCAACCTAATCCTAACCCATAGTCGTACCCTAACCCTAACTTACACTAATCCCTACACTAACTCTAACCCTTAACGTTAAGGAGACACTAATCCCTAACCTGACCTTAAAATAACCCATAACCCTAACCCCCAATCCGAACCCTTAGCTCAAACCCTAGTCCTAGCCCTAACCCTAACCCTGACGCAGCCTTAATCCTAAATTTATAAACCTCACGTGGGAAAGACTTTTTACGAGAATCAGCGATTCGCGACCCGCTCGTGTTTTAACGGAAAGAAAATCTCAACTTATTCTAAGTTCTTCAAACAAAAAATTTACTCCAGCTGTGAGAGCCAGGATGGACTGATGCAGATTCCATTCTCGCAGGCCGCTCAGGCGCGAGCGAACAGTAAAGTTCCTTTAATGTCGCTTGCCGTCAAAGTGCTCTTTACTAGACTCGTGAAAGTTTCACTCTTGGGACGCAGATAAAAAATCCCATGGTTCTGGGTTTTTATTGCTACTTTTCTATTAGACCTTGTGTCTTAGCTTTTAGCATACACTGCCATTTCATTACATGGAAGTAAGTGTGACAAATAAATACTTTTCATAAATAGATGTCACCCTGGGGAGGACAAAAATATCTAGGTTTTAGGTTTTTTTCCACTTTTCACTAGACCTTATATATGCTTACAACATTGGTACGATATTTCTTTTGCAATTTCATAGAAATAAAGTGGGACAAAATTAAAATTCTAGTGAACAAGTGTGGGATGCACAAGAAAATACTAAGGTTCTTGGCTTTTATTGCCACTTCTTCACTAGACCCTACCTCATTCTTTTAAAAAGACATTTCTTTTGCATCTTGGTCTTAAAATACAGGTTTTGAAACCTGGTCCTTTTGTTTAAAACCCGAGGTTTTAAACACCCGGTCAATGGCATTACACTCATGCTCTGTGTAAGATTGTATTTTAAATGAATATTGATTGACTGAAACAAACAAATTTATTTATTTATCGCGTTCTTATATCGCTGGCTTGTGCATGTGTACATGTGGTCATAATTTTGGAGGATATTTACACTTCTGCATCAATGTTAAAATTTTGAAGTAAATATTTCACGTTAACCTAGGTTAAAAATAGCAATAACCTGGTAGAGCTACTGTATGTAGATAACCTGGTAACCTAGGGTAGAGCTAGTTTAGATGTAGGATTAGGTAATTCAGACCGCGTTAGGTAATTCATCCGGAGCGCGTTATCGAGCCCCGGGCAGTAGTGTTAGATTATGGTCAGGGTGGCACGTGCCTGAGGGGGTACATCCGAAGCCCCTTGTCCAGTCCGGGGCAGTACGCGAGGAAGGCAGCGAGCGACGTCTCAAAGAACAAACCGAACGTCAGATGATGATTGCTGAACACAACACAGCAGAGCGCTGCACCCGAGTCTGCGGAGAATATATTAGACTTAAATTATAAAGCAGTGATAAAGATTCCCCGAATAATAGCACATCCCGAAAGGCAAAAATATATACAATCTAGACATCAATATACCACACAGAAAAAGTTAGGTGCCCTTTTAATTTTTTTTATACAATCAGATCCTATTAAGAATTGTAAAAATCCAATTGATAAAAAATCGTTTTGGAACGGCTAAGGGTTTTATAAAGCACATTTTCGTAAACGCCTTTAAAACTACTGCCGTTTTGATCACACGATAAATCTATCACGTTGATTGATGTTTGTACTATGCCTCCCTCCATGTGTTCTTCCCCCTCCCCTTTCCAATGATCCCTTCCACTTTAATATATCTACAAGCTGATACCCAATCTTCTTCATTCACACGTTCCAT
>JAQIWG010009825.1:0-10372 GCA_034695025.1 Chamaedrilus cognettii
TACCGCCGGACAACGGACCTTCACCAGCGCGTCCGAGGTTGTGTGGAACCATCTACCGGAGGACATCAGATCGGCTACGTCCCTTTTCTCCTTTAAATCCAGGCTTTAAACTCATTTTTTCAAATCCGCTTTCTGTATGTAGTCTGTTGCACTTCTCCCGCACCTACGATTCAACCAAATGATGTTTTTCCATCCCCGTTTGCATGACATATTCTTGGTGCGTTAAAAGTGCAATATACATACATACATACATACAAACACACAAAGCTAAAAAACATATAATTCAATTCAGCAAGCATGAGATATATACCATCGTGCTTTGCTCAAAATTCTCAAGAGCGGCGCAAAAAATTATTTTTATACTCTTCCTAACGACAAGCGATTTATTCAAAGGTTTGAACTTACGAAGTTAGTAGTCGGGTGTACCCGAAAACCACCATCAAAACGCGCCCGGACCTGCCTTAATTCACGCTCCGCTTCTATTGGATCCGCGTTTTGCTTAAGCGTCGAATTGACCGTAATCGTCGCTTAATAATTCACGTCGGGTAATTGCTCTTCCCAGGAGTGCCATGCCGGTATGGAGCGGCAATGCAGCCATTCTCCCCGCCTCCCGTGATTAATTCAAACGTGTATTCATCGGCGAGTCGAGACGAAATAAACGGTATAAATCAAATAACGAGTTCGGCTCGGCCACCGATTACCCGCGTTACTTCGGAGCATAATGCGGGCAGGACTGCGACTTAATTGGAGTCTACGATTTGTTGGAAGCGTAAGAAAAAGGAAGGACTGATCAAAAGAAGCTCAAACTTGAAGATTTTGACGATGGAAAGTGTGCGAGAGCGTCCAACTATCTTGGATCTGTCTCGATTGTTGTGGCGATTATTTTCAATCAGCCCTATGGCAAGGTACCTCACAAAGATATTATTATGCCTCAAAATGCTACAAAAATATTACTCGGACTATAAATTCTTAAATAAATAAAATTAACAATCGATGACATACGTACGTATGTCCGTATGTCGTATATCGTGACATCTCCGTGTCGATAGAATTTGAAAACTCTTCGTATTTTGCTCATAAACATACAATTATTTCGCATTAATTTTAAACTAGGTCACCATTCGCACTCTCCAAAAGCTCGACCGATCAGCCATTAAGCCCATAAATCAAGCCGACACCGGCGAGCACTCGGAACAGCTCCGCGACCAAATCCTCCCCGACCTGCGAGCCGTCGACCCGACGGATGCTGGCAGAGAAAAGGAAATTTATTTGCGAGCATTCAGTTTTTTCGCCCCCCGATGGATCGGAATTATTTATGCGGCGCCGAGACTCCAGGGGCTTGAATCTGGCTGGCGTCAGAAGCTGAGCGATTAATTTTTTCGCGGAAAAAACAAATGACAACGATAAGGCTAGAGAGTAGATGGAGGAAGGACCTTAAGGCTTCAGAGAAAACTATGAGGTCTCTGAAAGGAAAGCAGATGGCAATTTGCTTCAAATAAGCCCCAGTCGGATATTTTAGTTAAAATGCACTCTGCGACTTTGCGACTTTACGACTGCAACTCTGCGACTTTGCGGCTGCGACTTTGCAAAGCATCCACTCCACCCTCCTCCTCGACACGCAGCGAGCCTCGACGAGTCTATCTGGCATGGCGCTACTCTGAAGCATTTTTCTCAATTTTTCGTCACTATACTGCAGCAAAACCACTGAGATAATAAAGCTCAACGTGGAATATTAAGATGAATTTAATTCGGGGGGGGTTAGGAAAACCTTTCCCCTTAAAATTAGTTGGTTTCGCGGAGTAAGCAGTGGCACAAGAATCGCTCTAAAGTTGAATTAAACTTTAAAACCTCCTGGATCCTTTGATGTGTCTGTATTTACATTGTCAGGCTAAAATAAGAAAGTTGAAACGATGACTCATTTCAATGACAGATAGGGCTTGCGAGTAAGTGGTAACTGTAAACATTACTATGAGCTTACTTTTGGAAGTTGTTGATGATCCATGCTTATAGCGTGGCTAGCGGTAAACTTTATTCTACGGCTACAACTGAAAGATTAGGCTCACAGAGCAGCAAACGTTAAATTATAGTGGCGTCATAATGACGTCACTCAAACTGCACTCAGAACCACCAATCACCAACCGCTTGAAAACAACTCAAGTTGGGGTTGCTAGACGTCCCTTATTTTAAGGGACGTCCCTTATTTCAGGCCATTCGTCCCGTGTCCCTTCTGGGACACCAATTTTCCCTTATTTGAGCCCATGACTAAATTGTTATCATGCATTTGTAGAAAACTAAAAAATAATTAGACGTAATTTTAATAGTAATCCATTAATTTGTCCATGAATGATTGTTTATTGCTACTAATCGTGCGTAAATTTCCTTTAAAATTATATAATTATCTCATGAAAAAATGGAATCCTGCTGAATTTTTGTTGTCCCTTATTTCAAAGATGAAAATCTGGCAACCCTATGACACAAGTCGAGCGCGCGATATCAACTTAACAGCATAGCTCACACGACTGAGACATCTAGCGAGGCATTCAGAAAGGCATTCCGAACAGACCGAGCACGCCGAGCCGATAATTGAGAGTGATGACGATCACGTGACCATGGGCGGCCATGACACTTCCGTCGTACGCGTTTCCGGTCCCCGTGTCGTAGGACTCTCCGTGGACGTAGACGAGGGTCGCTAGCGGACCCGTGTCGTTCTTCTCTGCGCACGCAGACAATAAACGAAACAATATAATGGGTTTATCGTCCGTTTTGTCGCCTGATGATGCCGCCGTGGGGACTGCCCTCGATGGCGCTGTATGCAGGAGGTCTAATCACAGGACGGTAAAATCTTCGCTAAAGGAATCAGCGTCGTTCGATGCCCATCGGAAATAGGCTGACGAACCTCTCGGGTCAAATCTATAAGTTTTGGGTCGCTCTGTTTATTACAGCAGATAGGCTGTGGAAGACCTTGAAGAAATTGTGACAGTAACTGTTACAGCGTCAACTGTAGTCATGTCTGCTGCGTTGTGTGGCAGTGTTGCCATATTCCCCTTAAACTTGTCAAAGGCTTCTCAATAGAGTCAATTTGACGAGCATATCATCATAATCCTCAGTGAACAGACACTCAGGAATCTCTAAACTCATTATTTCACCCTGTCAAGCTGACGTTTCGACAATAGCGAGATGTCGCCTGAGTGTCACGATGGATATACAATGTAAGTGGCTGCGCAGTCGATCTTTAACGTCTATTGACATCAACTGTGTTCTATCGGGCAATCGGATTAGTCCCCACCCCGCGCCCCCCCTCCCCCTCCACTCCCCATCCATCGCCTCTCCCCGGTGCCGAAGTTCACACTTTTCGAAATTATTTTTGTTGGGGGCCCACTGGGGGGTTATGGAGGGCCCACTGGAAGATAGTCTGCTGGCGAAAAGTTAAGAAAAAATTTCAGCCCGCACCTCCCCCCCCCCTTCGGTCGTAAGTTCCACCCGGGACGAGATTTAAGCGGGCCCAAAATTGAGTTATTGGGGGAGCCCAGAGCACCCTAACGCCGGCTCTCCCGTTCTATATGACGTCAGTTCAACAATGCTGCTGACGTGAGGGGGCGCCCACGATCCCGATTAGAGGCGAGTGCTATTGTGTCGCAGACGTCTGACGCGAGATGGACAACGCGCCGTCACTATTATAGGCCTACCGCCGCTAGACGTCGCGTGGTCGCCCACCAAGTCGGCAATTAATGTCAGCAGTACTCAGTACACAGTATGAAGTGATGAGTGGCAGTCTGACAGAAGAAGGATGGACGAAGCGACAGAAAACGACGGGTATTGTGAAGCGGGAGGGGGGGGAGGTTGATGGGTTGGAAGGATGGCTGGTATAAGGCCTTCGAACCAAGAATCTTGTCCAGGAAGGTGCAATGAAGGAATCCACAAATAGATGTGAACGACGAAAAATGAACGAGTTGAAAATGTACGTTATTTCTAGTCCCAAAAACAGATGAACCTTAAATGTCAAGAGCATTAAATTTAGTAGACAGTTTCAGCCAATTAACTATCATATACGCTGCATGCATTGTTGCACTTGCAGTGTGTTCAGCTAAGTTACGATAATTTCACAACATAGGACCTATTGTTTAACGAAAGCAATAACCGAGAAAAAATGAAATGGAATGAACGTATACTAGCGAGCAAGGCTGCATGTGGCAGTGAAGTAACAGGGCTGCATGTGACTGAAAAAAGCAGCAAGGCTGTGGCTGAGAGAAGCAGCAATGCTGTTGCTGCGAGAAGAAGTGTTTTTATGTGAAAGCAATGGAATGAGCGTGAGCGACGGAGCATTCCAGGGAGAAATTGGAATGCGGGAACGATCCCATATAGAATCCAAGAGGAGACGAATAGAGACAGATAGAAGGACAACGAGAAAGCCAAGAAACGCAGCTGGCGAGAATGGAATCTGCGCCAATCCATCTTGGCTCTTGCTAATTTGCATACAGGCTGGAGGAATTCGTTCTTTTGGAATTGAAATAGGAATGGAAATGGAATTAAAATAACGAAACCTAGTTTTAAAGAAAAACTCATCTCGAACGCTCGGCAGGTTTGACTAAGGAAAAGATGGTATTTTCTTGATCAACGTGACCAGTCGAACAAAATGAGACATGAATTTTTCCACGCCTAAGCTGTAAGTAACGCACTAATGTATGGGGTCCTTACAACCACTGGTCCATATAACCCCGTGTTACCATAAGTTAAGATCTTGATTAGGGTTAGAGCTGCGTTAGATTTAACAAATTAGGGGTAAGGCTGCGTTAGGGTTAGGCATAGATGAAGGTTTTGGTTTTTTTAGCGGCCTGCTGATTTCAGTTTCAAATTACCTCCAGCCGGTATGCAAATTAGCGAGAGCCGAGATGGATTTGCGCAGATTCCATTCTCGCACGCGGCTGAAGAAGCGAACGACCTTGTGTCTAGCGGACATTTTTCACTCGGGCTGGCTGTCGATACAGTGCACACTGTGGGGCACTGAGGGAGGGACGGGCCATCGATAGCATCTGCCCCAGAGACACTGCAGCTCTGGCTGCCGGACACCGGCTTCTATACACGGCACCAGACAGGGGGCGAGGTGATCGGTTAGGATAGGGGTGGGGAAGGGACAATTTTTGAATTATTAAACATAAGAAAAATCAAGAGTGATTGAAATCTGGAGGAGTCTATACAATTTGTTGGAGTTATTAGACTACATGGCGTTCACTTTTTTGCGAACTCCCACAACTTCTGGACTATTCGGCAAATTGCTCGGCTTACTGCAAATACATTACACGACATGAAGCTGCAGTTGCTGTCAAGTTGAATTGGATATATAGAGAGATTACACAAGATTACATAATGTTGCATGTAGATGATACTTAGATTACACTATGCCACAGACCTACAAAAAAATTTGCTGTAAATCAAACTGTACAAACTGTACTGAGTATAAGGCGCATTGTATATTATAGTAAATATTAGACTTTATCACGCCATTTCTGAAGAGATCGTTAGCACTCATTTCGTATTGGATTGTGAGCGCTAATTATAGGCCTGAATGTTACAGTTGCTGTGAAGTTTAAATGAATTAGTCAAATACTAAAGCAATGATCAGTTTAATATCAACATATACAATTTGCCCACAGTACAAAAATAAGTCAATAAAATCTAAAAAAGACTATATCAGAAACAACATAAAAATGAAACATTGAAATGCTGTCAAGTTGTTCAAGCAAGTCAAATACTAAATAAATATATCTTTAAAGATTTGTTTGCCCCCCCCCCCTTCTCCTCCGAAATTAACGCGGCCGGTGTGGCGCAGTAACAGAACTGCCAGTCGACTGTTCCCCCAGGTTCCACCGATCGAACAATCGAAATTAGATCTGCGCATTTCGTTTCACCAACTGAACCAGACCGCTGGCAATGAGAAATAGAATTTTGACATGATTTATTGATTTCTTGTATCACCAGCAGGCGTAGCACAACTTTGTTGTATTTTATTGAGTAATTTTATCACAGCAGTTATTCAACATGATAATGACATACTGTAGTAGGCCTATTGGAATTGTGCATTTTCTCACAAATGAAAGGTTCCTTTGAATATTGTGTACATTAGGGACTATATAGACTATATAGTATCGTTATGGCTCAATCAGGCCAACGATTAAACCATAAGACTAGCCTAAAGGGATCGAAATAAAACAATAGCTTTATAGCTGGTTGATTGCATGACTTTAGTAGGCCTCCTGTAAATCTTGTGCATGCAAAGCGTGACTTTTCACACAAAGTCGTTTATCATACGTAAATGGTAAGATTGAAATAAAGCTTTTGATTCATGCGAATCGTAATGAAAAAGCTATAGGTGCATAAAGAGAGATCGATGTAATGTGAGTGTTATTTATATTGGGGGCAATAGACGCCTTTGAACATGGCTTGGAGATAGTTTGTATGCTAAAAGATCAATTTGGCTAAACATAGTGTATTCGTTGCATATTAGCAATACAATCACACTAGTTCGTGGCGGCTAAAGTGAGCGAAGCCCAGGTCAACATCGCACAAATAACTGAAGCTCATACGCTTAGCTATAGCCTACCGGACCTTGGCTATATACCGGATCTTTGCGTTAGGGTTTGGTACGCCTTGTGGGATTTATCCCGTGTGAGCCTTTGGACATAACTCCACGTCGCCAATTCTGCTTACCAAACGCGGCTCACTTAGCATTCGCATTCGCTGCCCGGCCTCAATCGAGCGAGTCATATCAGCATAAATGATATAGCTTTCAACCTCTATATTAAAGACTATAATAATACCTGTTTCAATCTACTGCGTTCTACTCGTATTCTACTATTTTCGGTATAGGCAAAAGGGACCATAGAAAGAAACGACCAACTATAGCCCGTGCCGCGGTAGCCACACTGCATACCGTATGGGACCTATTTGGGAGAAAATCTGACTGTATCCGACGATTCGTCGCAGACAATGTCTCGCCGCAGCCTCAGCTCCGCAGCGGCGGCGGCGGTGGGCGAACGAGTAATTTAATTACGGACATCAATGCGTGTCGAGCGAGACGAAATTAGCCGACGTCGCGCAGTTCGGTGGCGACTTACCGAGCGGCGGAAAATTATGCACCGCTTTAATGATCGTTCGCGGAATGACTTCGGGCCATCGTCCTAAAATTCGATCGTTTTTTTTATCACGAATGAAATAAATATGAAATCTTGCGTCAGAAATATCAATGTTTAACGGAAGTATATGAATGTCATAAGTTGGCTGTAGTTTTGGAGGTTTAAGATCACATTGTCGTGTGCGTTGTAGGTCACTTTCTAGCAAGTTGTTCTCATCATTGATTATTAATAATCGTAATAACTTCTTTCAAACAATTCACGAGTGGCTTCATTGAACATTAAATTTCACGAAATAACCCTTTACTTTCAGCCTACCACACAACGCAAGAACCGTATGATCAAGAACCAAAGCAACTAAGCAAGAGCTGTATGAACCAGCTACAAGACTACAGGCTGCATGCCCTCTGCAAATCAACTGTTGCTTCGCTCGAAAGACGACCGCATGCAAGTGTTGTCCTATACCCTGTCAATCCAAGCAGGAGATTAGAGGAACAAATTGACAATCGGGCAGAAAGCCTGCGAGCAAGGATGAAGCGAGGAGGCTGAAGAGAAGGAAGCAACCGAGAGAATGGAGCAAATGAGAAGAGAACATGACTGAATGAGAAGAGCCTAAAGGAAACTGATGACGCGTCTAAGGCTATGCCTTTCTTATTTAACAAAAATACAAGCAATTATTATTTAAATAAGGCTCCGCTGGCATTGGGTACAAAAAATTATCGTTTGTTCCACTAGTGGTTTGCGTCAATCCATTATGAACAAAGCATATTCGAGGTTGCATCGAATCTACCTGAGACAACCTCAACACAGCGTGTTCATGATTGCATCAAATCCATTCTAAACGCAGAATGTTCAACATGGCATGAAATCTACTCTGTATAAAATACGTTCATGCATGGTTGCATCAAATGTAATCACAGTGGCATTCTATGGAACGAACAACTGCTTAGAATACAAAATATAGGTTTTTATTCAAGCGCCACTATGTAGGCCCCATAGATTTATTAGATTTTCACAAGGATAAAGCCTAGATATTCCACAAACCCCAAAAGGGACCGCCGCCCGTCCCACAACCAGTGCTTAAAGTGAAAAATCAGAGGTGGGGAATCCCATATTTTCTGAAAAATTTATTAAACTAATGTCTATTTTTTTTTATTCTTATGTCATTTTATGCACATGCATAATATTATAAATTATAAAGCATTGCTGCCAAATGAAAGACAATATTATCTCATAACATGTATCACATTCTTGCCACGTGCTTATTATGCTGCTGCGTGAACTAACCCCGGTACCACATTTAATGTGCCGAGACTCAAATGTGAGGCGCGGGGTTCAAGATTTGAGACATGTGAGCTACCCCAGGCCCAAGGGACCCGCCCCACTTTAACCACTGCCCACAACTCTGCAGTTCTCTACAGCGCAAGAATGGAAGCATTACATGCATCAGGCGCGCATGACAGACCCGTATCAATCATCATCAGCCCTGTCCGTCCCGGGCTGATCCTCCAGCCCACGTCTCGTTCCCTAATCTCCAGCGGCGGCTCTACATGTAACCTTTTTGTGGTTTTGGCGTCTCCTATTATACAGAACTTTATTTCACCTCATGGCAGACAGAACAACCAGAATTATACTAAGACACAAAAATAAATGAAACACAGTTCTAACAAATTTTTCCGTCAATGATAACACAATACGCAACTGAATTAGCCTATAAGTTGGCAATTCGATATCCGGTGTCCCCGATCACAAATGGTCGGCGCATCTGGCTTTAATCGGGGAAAACGCGTAAATTATAGTCCAATACAAATAGATAAAAGTGCTAAGAATCGGTTTAAAAGACGTCAGCACCCGGTCGTGACTTCTGCAGGGGAGTGAAAGTGTCGAGGCGAGGTAAACAATTGTGGCGTTCTCCAAAAAATGGTGGCGCCACCGCGGCGTTCCCAATCTATAATTCCTGCAGTCGCCCGTGCTAATCTCCGCGACTCGGACCGCTAGAACCAGTCTGGGAAGCGACGCATGAAGGACAGCGAGCGAGTGAAAGAGCTGTGTTTCGTCTCATTCAGTAATCGTAGAGGGCAGAATGAAGTGGATCCATCCGTCGCTTTAATTTGAAGCCTTTTGTTCTAGGAAAAAAAGCATTTCCTAAGTTGTGCAACTACGCGAGTTTGGCCGGAGAACGCGATGCCGCGTTGGACCTACACCAACGTATCGCACTTCAGTCATAGTTATGCGGATATTTCATAGCCCGAGCTTTATACAATAATTACATTTTAGCAAAAAGTGTGGTCCAAACAAAGTATATGCATATTGCGCAACAGAAATTGCACGTTCTACAGCCTCCGCAGACAGAAAAAGAACACGAAAAAGCGCCGATTGCTATTTAAGGCACAGATCTAAAACAGCAGAACCATTGCTACTTTTAATCTCATACACACGAAACTTGTTTACAAATTCCTTCGAAAATCTTTGTAAAAATCTTTAAAGGAAACTTCAAAGAAAGCGTTGACGCAATCTACAACCATGAATTCTGAGCTTTGGACGGGTGTGATTCGCTCTCTGGCACTCATTTGTCGACGGGCCCAGCGGGCTTAATGGACTTGCCGGTCGTATTTTACTGTTCTACTGTACTCGCTGAACCACACGGCCTTTATCCCGTACCGGATGAATTAGTTGGACATGCAATGCGGCGAGATGTGGACCTATATTGTATCAAGGGAAGGTTTCGAGACGAAAGTGACCATAATGAAGAAATTACAAACGATGGCCAATTCACGTAGAGAAGCTGATGAAACCAGAGCCCAAATTTATTCAAACTTCATCGAATCGATTCTGAAATTCAATAATCTGTATATTCTAAGTCAAACAAATAGCATATTTCGAGGGTTTGGCGCTAAAAGTGCATATCTCAGCGGCGGTCAAAAAAAGATATGGGATTTTTAAAGTTTGGACTTGAATTATTAATCATCATGTCTGTGCCAGTTAAAACGGCGAATTACAAAGCTTTAGTGTGTATTTGAAGAGTTGATATCCATTACATTGCACTTGAATAACATTTCCTGCGCTTCATAAGCAAGCTCGGAATAGGCAAAAAAGTAAGCACGGAGAGGGTGCAACTTTTGCTGCTTTTGTGCACTTCTCGCCCCCCTTCTGCATATACATGTATGCACCTTTGGCTCTTACATTTGTCGTTTACTTTGGCCTCTCTAAGTCGCTTGTGCACTTATAACAGCCAACTTGCCGTC
>JAQIWG010009826.1:0-10372 GCA_034695025.1 Chamaedrilus cognettii
TGTGTGTAGACCTGTGTGTGTAGACCTGTGTGTGTAGACCTGTGTGTGTAGACCTGTGTGTGTAGACCTGTGTGTGTAGACCTGTGTGTGTTGACCTGTATGTCAAAACTGTGTTCCCGCAAAAGATTAGCTCGTGGGATTGTCGTTTAGAATAGCTTCATCTTTCAAGTCTCCATCTATGTCCCCCTCCGCTATCCGCCCCCATCTCCGGTCACCCCAGTCCTTAAATTTGTTTTTGATCTCCCCTCCACCCTCCCCTCCTTCCTCCCACTTCTCATTGCTGCTTCGAGCACGGCACTCAGGCTAACGTAGCCTAGGCTTATTGGCCTAAGTGATTTCTCTTCTAAATGCGCATGCATGGCGAATTGAATTCTCTCGGTTGCAAAGATTAGGACAGCTTAATGAGATCTGCCAGCAGCTGCTGCAGGGCTGCTGCTGCTGTACACAATGTCCTGCATAGCCTACAGTATGCACGCAAGCCTAATTGTAGCCACATAACCACACGTCAGTTGCAAAAGCATTCGGAGCTAAAACGTGCCACAAATTCATTGGATCTTCACAATGGGCTCCCGTAGGCTAGCATGTCTTCCGAGTCAAGCTCCTTAATGCGAGGCTGCCAAACGATGACTCCATTTCAAAACAAGCGGATCATCTTAGTCGCATTCATCCTCGGTGCCGCGGTCCTCGCTGTCACTCATTTCAACCTGAAAGAGGTTTGGCCGAGAAATGAGTTCCTGCCAAGAAGTGAGGTCCCGCCGAGCATTGAGGGCCTGCCAAACAAAGGGGATCTACCGAGCAATGGGGTCCTGCCGAGCAAGGGGGTCTTGGCGAGAAATGAGGGCCTCCCGGGAAACGGGGATCTGCAGAGAAATGGGGTCCTGCCGAGAACTGAGGCCCTGCCGAAAAATGAGGTCCTGCCTAGCAACGGGGTTTTACCGAACAAAGACGCCCCACCGGCCAGTAGTGGTGTTCGACGCGTCAACAGAGGGATAGCCCACTACAACGCTGAGTTTTACGCCAGGCTTCGAGCTCTGACGTCACGCAACGCTACGGCGCGTGATCCAGATCTGGTCGCGTTGGTGCGTGACGTCATCGACGGGCCGTCCAATCACAATTTGCTAAAGTTGGCGAGGAAAGTGGTGCGCACGCCGCAAGTTGACGAGGTGGAGAAGATCTTAAAAAATGCGGTGAGCGATTTCTTTTGAATGAATCAAGTTCTGGCCAAGTGTTCTTTCCCGCTCTTTCACTTCACCTTTTCTTTACGCATCGGTTCGTTTGTCCAAACTATCCATGACAGAGAGCTATTGAAAAGCTACAACTTTGTAACAAATATTTCTCAAATCGATTCACAAAACGCGTAGAAATTGTATATTTTATGTCAGCTTAGGCCACTTTCTTGAATCGGCCGCCATGTTACGTCAATAGAGTCGGAAAACATGTCTGCTTCTCTACATGTTCAGAAGGGCCCAATTGACATGTGTACAAACGCTTTTCTTTTAATCATAAAATACATAGTTCATGCTGATTATTCACAGTTAGCTACCGAACTGCAAAGAGCTACCGAACTGCAAAGAGCAGGGAGGGTCAGGCATATCTCAGTGATAGGAGGTTCATTTCACTCTAAATTGCTAGAAGCACGGGCCTATTCTGTTAATACGAAGCCTAATTTCCACGCTGCAGCAGAACAAGTTCTACGTGGAGTGTGGTGCGTTGGACGGTGAGCGCTCGTCCAACACTCTGTTCCTGGAGCAAGAGCGAGGGTGGAAAGGACTCCTCGTAGAGGTTGATCCATACTTCTACACGCAACTGCTCGGCAGGAGTCGCCATGCGTGGAGCATCAACGCCTGTCTCAGTCCTTACGACTTCGCAATCGAGGTTTGTTCATATTCAGCAAATGAGAACTTTAAAAAGTAGATCAAGAATTCTGCCGGACAATAATCGTCGATAACTGTTATAATAACTTTTCAACGGAGCAAATTCTACTAAGTATTTTAATTTAGGTATTCTGCAGGCTTTAATGATTGATTTTCTGTCAGAAGTTTAATAGTATGTCACAGTACAAGTCAGTAACCAGGGGCCCGCTTCTCAAAGTTTCCCAAACTTTAGGCCTAAACTTAATTCTCAAGGAGGAGGCTTGCAGAAATGTAAATCCATTTGGCGACCGCCGTGACGTCATCATTTGTTTTAGAGCACGTGGCGTTGGAAGTTTCCAATAACAAACGAAAAGAACTGCCTAAGTCTTTCTTAAGAACTTTTCAAGACCATATTTGCTCACGTTATTTTGAGAAACAGACCACAGGTCATTGACCAGCGATATTCATTGGTCTAAGGCCATTAGGAATTTTCCTAAATTATTTCGGTTTTTTCTCATATTTTTTCGTTTAATTTTTTATTCATCGGCTTTTTCAGTTGCCTTTCCACGGCCACGCCGGTGGTGAAGGCCGCATAGATCTGCAAGCCAACAACACCATTGACGTCATCACTGTGCCCTGCTTTCCTTTCGAGACCATCATGCTGGCTCTCAACCAATCACACGTCGACTATTTCAGCTTGGACGTGGAAGGTCATTTCTTTCATTATGCTCGAGTTAGATTGGGTCACCAGAGGTGGGAATCATTATAGGGTTGCCAGACGTCCACTATTTTAAGGGACGCCCCGTAAGTAATTGAGGCCATTTGTCTTTTGTCCCTTATCAAAAGCATAAGGGATGCTGATTGTCCCTTATTTGCATGGCCCTGGTCTACGTCTCAATTATTATGCAGTACAACAAACTGTAGCCTAATCACTGAAAAATTAATTATATATATGCTGCTATTTAATGAAGGTTTCATAAACATATTTAACCCCTAGTCGGATACTTTTTAAAATGCACTTTGCAGCTTTGCGACTGCAACTTTGCAACCTTGCAACTTTGTCACTGCGATTTTGCGACAAACTTTGAGACATTGCGACTGCGACTTTGCGACTGCGACTTTGCGACTGCGACGTTGCTTAGCAATGCGTCCACTCCAGCCTCCTTCTCGACACGCAGCGAGCCTCGACGAGTCTGTCTGGCATGGCGCTATTTTGAAGCCTTTTCATAATTTTTCTTCACTATAATGCAGCAAACCAGTGAGGTACATTGTATTAAACGGTATTGTCTTAGGGCTAATCGTGATTGAATGTACGAAGGAAATGTAATTAGGCTAATGTAGTACAAGTATCAAAAAGCAAGTTTTTAGTCTAGAGTTGTATATTACGTATGTTGTTCATGCTTAGTTAAAAAAATTGACTCATACTGAACTCTTGGTGTCACTCAGTGACGGCGCGCTTATAGGGCTAGGGGGGGCGGCAAATGCCCCCCCTAAAAAATTTGAGGGGGGCAGCCTCCCCTTAAAATGCTCCCCCAAGTTAAATATTTGAAAAAATAAATAAGTTAAAATTATATGAATGGTGGTCCTCGCAAAAAAATTGATTGAAAATGACTGTGTCGGGAAAAATTTCTGTCAGCAACCCCCCCCCCCCCCTCCCACCTCCGCTCGTGAGTTCTGCACAGACGGTCTCTGGCACCGTCTGTCCCCCCTAAGATTAGACCGCTTCGCCGCCACTGGTGTCACTTATTTGAATGATTAAAATCTTTCAACCCCAGGTGTCGAACTGAACATTCTCAAGACGATTCCCTTCAACCACATCACCGTCGACGTGATGTCCGTGGAGTACGCTCACGGGAAGGAAGGCAAACAGGTGATGAAGGACTACATGGAGCAACAGGGGTTCAGCGTGCACAAGGACATAAGGGTCTTCAACTCGGTGATTTATTTCTCCGCAGAAGACTTTATATTCGTGCATAAATCTGTTCACTAGACCACTTAGCCAATTTCTTTGGACTGCGGATGCTGAGAATAAACTATGATTGTAAAGTGCTGCTTAAAACGATGGGGGGCCTTGCTGGGCAGCCTTGTCCATCTAAAACTATATAGCAATAACCCAAAACTCTATAGGAAACCCAAGTTCCATAACAATGAAAGCTGTCTCATCTTCCGTTAGAAAACATTGAAGTTGCATTATGTGCCGTTGTAGATGTTGTAGGTGCATTATAATTTTCCGTTGTAGACATTTGGTCATTTCAAGTCCACGGTGCTACGATTGAGTTAGAGTTGAGTTTACGCTTGACAAGTTAGATTCACATTCATATTTACTTTTTTGCTGGTGTCTGTCTGTTTGGACATCATAATGTTCTCCGAATGTGAATATGAATGTGAATCTGACTTGTAAGACGCTAACTCAACTCCGACTCAATCGTAACACCGTGGACTTGAAATGATCCAATGTAGTTGCGCTATCGTCCGTTATGAACTTTGACATTCATTCATTGTAGGCTATGTCATTTATAAACATTGAATTTGCATAACAATTGTCCATTGTCGGTTGTATTTAATATCTTATTTTGTAAATTTCGAGTCTAAGCCTCATTTTTTATGTTTTAGTCACGCATTATAATTTCTATCTGCAAATGTTACAACATAATGTTTTGGCTGAAGCATAATTTTATGAGCCTATTATTCAAACATCGAATAAAAAATAAGAGCTGGCCAGTCGAAAGTCAACACTCCCGGGGGTTGCACAACATATTTGCGAATTTTGAAACGTCGTTCAGTCTAGGACACTAAGGTCTGGTTTCTCCAACGCGGATTAAATAGTGTTTCACGATTTAACCTATGCAGAAAGGTGGGTTAAATCCTGAACCACCGTTAAATCCGTGTTGGAGAAACCAGCCCTAGGACCATTGAATAACGTTGCCTACCTCTCGATGGAGACGGCCATGAGTGTGAGAATCGACCCGTACAACGAGCAGACGAGCACGAAGCGGTTGAACTTGCACAGCGCCACCCCCAGCACCCAGCCCCTGTAGACACCACAGAAATAGAAGCCTTGAACGCGCATGCGTACGCTTCGCAATACTGTAGAATGAAGGACCCTTTAAACAAAAACGGAAATTGATTTGAATTATGGGTAATCACTTTGAATTGTTGCGATTGGATGTGTGTAGGTCATGACCCTGTCAATCAAGTTAAGGACGGTTATAATTGGTTTGCCCCACGGGGAAATGCCCCGCCCTCGTTATCTCCATGCGTGCCTCAATATATTGTATATAGTGACTCCCCTTGGTAGATACATGCACATGCACATATATACCTTTGCCAGCTTTCATCATTCAAATAAATGAACAAAGAACAATTAGCATGCATGAGTCTATTTTGTTCACTACCGAGACTACATAACTCAATTCGCGATGCATAGTACTTGTATGTATGTATGTATATTGCACTTTTAACGCACCAAAAATATGTCATGCAAACGGAGATGGCAAAACATCATTTGCTTGAATCATAGGTACGGGAGAAGTGCAGCAGACTACATGCAGAAAACGGATTTGAAAAAATGAGTTTTAAGCCTTGTGTAGGCCTACAGTGTATAGCACAGCCTAGGACTACTACATTGGCCTAATACATTTTCTCCAGGAATTCAAGCACCATGAAAACAAAATATTGTAATACAATAGGCCTATAGTACGACATCTTGTATTGAATTGTAGGACTATACGTGTACAATTATTGTACACGTACGTTATTTAGAAATTTCACATTTTTAAGGGATTGCAGTTTTATTGTAATCGCATAATGAATACTTAGACCGGGGCTCTTTATAAGGTTCAGTTCGCGTCCCTTACATTTTATATCCTTCATAAGGGACAAAGGACAAATGGCCGCAAATAAGGGACGTCCGGGGCTTCCCTTAAAATAAGGACGCCTCCCAACCACATCCTGAGTTAGGTTTAGCACCCATGAAATCGGTATAACGCTACGTCTCGTCGTTCTTTAAAACATGCGTCGTCCTACGCCTAAGCCTTTGAAAAAGGAGTAGCCTACAAAAATTTAGAACGTCTTCGACTATTTCCTTCCCTTCTTCAGTAGGCACCAGGGATACAGCCTTTTAATTCAGTAGGCCTAACTTTACGGATCAATCGACCAAAATTGACTATCCTACAAAGCAACCGCTACGCCAACGCATATCAAAAAGAATGTAAATGTATACGCCACGTTCTATCATTTATGAAGTAGCGCTACGCCTATCCCTTTCGAATTTGGCGTACAATTTCGTTTAAAAAATGCCTTGTTTTAGTCGTAGGGCTACTCCTAAACTCAACCCTAACTATAGGCTACCTGTTGAGCATAAACTGAATGATCTCCGGGACCCCGAACACCGTCCCGAGAAAGTCCGCCACGGCGAGGTTCACGATGAAGAGATTGGTGACCGAGTGACGCATCTTCTTATCCCTCACGATCACGACGACGATGAGGAGATTTCCCACGAACCCGACCGTGCCAACGGCGCAGAAGAGGGCCGAGAGGAGCAAGATGGCTTCGGGGGAGGCCGCGGGCGGGCCCACGGGGCCCTCATGGGCCAGGACACCGGCGGGGGAGGCGGTGGAAGATGGGAGGAGTGAGAGGGAGTGGTGAAGAGCGGTGTCGTTAGTGAAACCCAGTGATGACATTGCCGGAGATAAACTGTCACGAGATTTGGGGATATTTCAGTGATTGTGGGACCTGATTTCTAACGCATTCCCAGGATATTTTGAGATTTTTTTATACAAGACACATCTTGTCAAGCATGGGAGCTTGGGATATGTTTGCCAAAAAATGCTACACTGGGATGTTTTGGCCGAGATATCTAGAATCTGGGTATTTTCAATTTAGATCCAGTGGCATCATTGATGAAACGGATGAATGAATCTGTGTTTGGCGGATCGTGGGAGTCGTCTTGAGAGTCGAAATTTGAAGGTAAGCTGATGGAATTTTGTCATTTTGTTTTTGCGTTAAACGGAAGTCGTAGGTGCGGTAGAGAATGGATTGTCGCGGGAGCTTCGATGCACTATACTCCAGGACTAGTTCAACAACTGTTAGATCAAAGTTAGTGTAACCTATAGCCCTTCAAATTAAGAAATAAAGCACTTCAAATAAAACAGCTCGGTCTCAAAACTCAGCGCCGCCGTCACGGGTGCGCATAATGCTATCCTAGCTTTTAGCCTATTTATAGTTTATAGTTTATAAACTAACCCTATAGCTATAGTTTATAGCCTAGTTTTTTCCTATAGTCAGATCGCGGTCAGCAATACGATAGCACGTATGATTAGTGAAGATTATCGACTAGGGGCCTATTTAGCTTACTTAACATGTTGCGTCTTACATTACATCCGTTTAACTTCCGCCTACAAACATTGTAGTCTACAATAGTCTATACCCTACTCCTAACCGTCAAAGAATGCAAACTGTTGAGAATATCGCGCCGCGACTTACACGTAGTGTAAGCTACGCGGCAAATGAGTTACCAGCATAGCCGCTAGTTTTGCTGCAGTAACTGGCGCTGCGATTCTTGAATGCTGCAAGAGATACCGTCTATAGACCTGCACGTAGCCTATAACTAAGCTTGCTATACAGTCTGGGGAGACGATTGTGCAGACTCCTTGTGTCCAACCTCTGATCATACTGTATATACGTGTACTAGTATAGGCCTATAGATAGGCTCAGGCTACATTTCATTTCGCATGCATTCACGTACGTGTGTGCCTTTCGAATTCCGCTTGTGTTCCGCTTGTGTTCCGCTTGTGTTCCGCTTGTGTTCCGCTTGTGTTCCGCTTGTGTTCCGCTTGTGTTCCGCTTGTGTTCCGCTTGAAAAAAGTAATAAAGATCACTAGTTAGGGCCTAACGGTACGGTAGGCTAGTCATACAGAGAGAAAACTGTATGTGAATTCTATTATGGCACAAATGCAGAGCTAAAGTTCTATTCTAATAAGCCTTCTGGATCAACTGGTAGCCTATTCGGTAACGCATGTAAATGATAATCACTCCATTCACTAACCATAAGTTAAAGCTGATCAAGCATTGGTAGCCTAAAATCGCTTGGCTATTGAATGCACACTTCAAACTCATCGCTCTCTATCTCTTTTCTTGATAGTTTAAGGACCGTGTGTAGTAACGAAGGCTATTACAGACCGGTTCAGTGCGTAGGCCTCGGTTTTGCAAGCAAAGAACCGCTGCCCCTTCTTCAGTCGCATTTTATGATTTTTTACCCGCGGGTTGCCCTTGACTGCAAGCCAATTCTTTGTTCCCCGGCTTGCAGGGGTTTTAAACTTTTCACGTCTTTTCAGTTTTATGAAGAGTATCTATGCATTATTGTTAGCTAGTCTACCACGCAGTTAAGTTAAACACGCTACAGTGAGTGTAATCTCTGTTTCATTCTCATATTTATAAAGATGTGAAAAATGTGGGTAGTAGTGATTAGTGCCTATGAGTGTGCGCGCTTCTCGTTCATTAAGTTGAGCGATTACATGGATAGCCGTGCGAGTGGGCGATAATACGGCGAGCCGTTAGAGTGGGCGATAATAGGGCGAATCGAAACACTGAACGCTAATACGGGTATAATTCCTACAGCGGAATTCATCTCGTGAGCCCACGCGGCGGGGAATGAACTGCAGCGGAAGTGATCGACGCCGGAGAATCCGATAAATCCCGGAAGCGGATCAGATCACGGACTGGCGCTAACGGATCGCCCCCTCTGACCGGCTGTCGAGTGTCCGTCACGCCTGATGACCGATCGATCGAGCTTCGACGGCTTGAAGAATCCTCCGTCCTGCCGAGCATACCATGTGTAGGCCACCACGTTCTCAACCTTGAGGGGTCCGAATGAAAATGGTTATGTTAGCGTAATATACCAGGCGTAGAATTACGCCTGGTCCTTCTGAAACAAGCAGCAGCCAACTGCTATTAATCAAAAACAGCGTTGGAATCCCTTTGATTATTGATTTTCACGCGTATACGGCAACGCCTGCCCGTTTTCAATTAGGCGCACAATTTGCATTTGGGCCTAATCGTCAATTTTGGAAAACGACAGAACGCCTGCTAAGCTCAACCTGAGCCTTGAGGTCCCCGATGGCGCCTTTCGACACCGAAACGGACTATAAACCCAGTATTATTATTATAACCTTGCGAAAGAATGCGGGGTGGTTCACCTCTTATCACAGTTCCTTTTTCCAAAATAACAGAGCGAAAATACAGACAGCGTATTTGTATTTCGAAATTCAAACATCGGGAGTTCGAGGTTCTCGTTAAATATCAGGGTGTCCGATCCTATCAAAAGCCCTCAGAATCGGGGCGTATCCAACGTAGGTTATACGACGATCGAGAACGAACATGGTATGACAGAAAGGGAGGCCTATTGCCACGGGGGGTGGAGTTCTGCGTGAAACTGTATCGGCGATTTGATATTCTTACAAGTCAAAATACGGATTGAGAAAGCAGTGGTGCAGACTAATCCTTGCAAACTGTTACTGGCACGATGCAAAGGCCTGTTACATTTTAGCCGTCTTAAAAAAATTCGATGGTCTAACAGATTATGATTTGCCTGATTAATTAAACTATATATTTACTCGAAAGATCTGAGATTTACCCTAATCACGCGTTATTTAAGCTTTCCAAAAATAACCCATCTTCAAGTTAATGTTTTCGAATTGCAAATTAAAGAAATTAATACGAAGATCGGTGCGAATTAAACATACTCTATCTGAAGTCTAACGCCTTGCTAATACATTGCCATGAAGGCCAATGCTTGTCCCCCCCCATTAATTTCAAACCGCGTTGGCGCCCTTTCGATTTCGTGTTAATGCGACGATGATGTTGAGACGGTGATGTAGATTATGCACAGTCACTGACCGCGACTGGATGACACGGATTGAGAAGGCAATATATATCCGCCCACGAATGCCGGGAAGGATTACGCGAGCTCGACGAGGATTTCATTAACGAAGTGATTCCGCGGAGGAGTCGACGCTGTGTTAAATTAGGTTGGACGTGCGCGAAAAACAACTACTAGCATTCAGTAACTTAGCAGCCGTAGGCTTGTATTGTAAAAGTGGAAAATTTGAGCATTTTTTCACATGACCTTTGCGTCATAGATAGGCCTGAGCGGGCCTAATCTAACTCGATAAACACAGTACATGGGATAATATTTGATGTTTCAGGGCTGATGTTTCTAACCGCCCTTAAATTTGTCGTCTAATCTGAAAGGCCTAACGTCTATGTTTTCACAGAGGTCAGACGTTTAGAGCCCAGATGAGGACTGCTGAAGCTGCGTTTTTACGGCCGGATGCCCACCTCAACGCCAATCAAATAAATCTGGCACGCGGTTAGCAGCTAGCGATATTTTTGTGTCTTTAACAGCCTTGCTGAAGGGCTTCTCGTTTATGTCATGTAGTTGCATAGTTGCATAGTTGCATAGTTGCATAGTTGCATAGTTGCATAGTTGCATAGTTGCATAGTTGCATAGTTGCATAGTT
>JAQIWG010009827.1:0-10371 GCA_034695025.1 Chamaedrilus cognettii
GGTGTGGGGGGAGGGGGCAATATTGAGAGGCATGAAGAAGTTGTGAGTGATAGCACTAAATTTGTTGCATTCTAGTGTGAGACCTACATGAAGTTTTTATGATATACGATCTACACTGTATCTGTGTCCACGTCCTCACTTTGATTATTGATTACGATCACCCAAACCCCCGTTACGATCGACACCAATGATGCCCGAATGTATTAATTTTAGCACACGCGCAGCAATAACAATCGCCGAACATCAGTCTCGTTTGCTTCTCACTCCTCAGTTCACACCTCGATCCCGCTCGGGGTGATGTGTGTTTGGCTTCGTCGTCGATGTTGTCACGGACTAGCCTTATACCATAATAATGGCCTCATGCATAAGGCTTCAGTTACATTGGTTCTTCAGGCCGGATTCCCGGAAGAATTCTTCCCTCAAGACAAACGAAATCCGCTGGCAAGAAAACATGTATCGCTTTCGCGTCTTTAGCGACGCCGTCTTCGCGCAAGACGCATCACCACGGGCGTGGCATCTGAATAGTTAAGATGTTCATGGGAAGACATCGGGAAGAGGACGAGAAGATCACGCAGAGGACGTAAGAGCACGCGTCATCCCGGAAGGGCTGTCTTCCAGCAAGACGCATCATCGCGCGTTCTGCTCGATTGCTCAAAGATGGCAGGAATCTGGTCGGAAGAACCAATGTAACTAGGTCATTCGTCGAACGAGCAAACATGTACTGGATTTCGACTACGATCCTATGTTGGACACGAGCAGTAAAGGATTGCGATTGCGGTGAAGGAACGACAATTGGCCTAATAGCCGATTTAACATTTTGTCACGAGCAAGCAGGTAGAAATAAAAAGGCGTCTAATACCTAACGCAACTTGTTACCGGATTAATCCAAGCTGCGATTCGTTATTTTCAACGCTTCAGGCGAGAGGAGTTTTGTCTATCGGTGAAAGTACTGCAGCCTGGGGCTACAAGACGTCGCGCAAGTCGCTTTGGAATAGGATGCATCGATTTATTAAGTGGGTAAATAAACATGCGAATGTGCATAGCTTTATGGATAATCGCAAAACAAGTAGGCTAATTATGAATGCATTATGAGTCTGAGTCTATGAGACAAAGGTTCGCGCCGCAGGCCAAGCGATGCTATTTATCAAATGCAAAAAACTTTAGCCAAAATGAATAGCCTATCATAATTACAACTAAAGCTTGCTCAATGCAAAAACCATAATGGATGGATTCAGAAGCTATTGGTTAGGCATAAACTTGACTTTCACTGTTGTCCATGTGGTACATCTACCTTTGGTTATAAGCTGCGGCTTAGTTAGGCCTACATGTGTAGTATAGCTCCTGCTCTAATTTAAACCAACAAAACTTCTACGCTTATTAAGAACAGAACAGTGAATAAACGCATAATATGCATATATATTCTGCAAATCAGCATGAAAATAAATAAATACTGGTAGTATGATCTGTCAGTATGATTGCTCCCTAGGCCTATTTAATTAAAGAACGACACTCTCCAGTAAATAGCTTCTTCTGCCACGAGAAGCGTTTGATGTACTTGACAGCTGCGCTCAATTAACGACTGCAATTAAAAGGGCTAAGAAAATAAATTTTAGTCAATTTCAAAACCAATCAAACCACCATTCTAATGTACTAGAATCATCGTCAATGTATCTCAATTGCATCTCCATCTGAGGAAATGGTTCGTGTTTCTCACTCCACTTGGACGCAAAGGCTTTGCTGTCTAAAAATTAATGTCATAGATGTATAGGCTATACGATGCTCTGGAGTTGATGAGTTTGGACATTTTTCACAGTGTAATTGCAAAATAATCGTCTAAACACTATAATTTTTGGTCAAATATACACTGAAAATTGGTGCAAAACACTATTGCATTAAAAGAGGGGAAAAATTTCAATGATTATTCTGTCTGCTTCTTGGGCCATTATTAAAAGTCATCATCGATTTTTGACATAAAGTTTAGTCTATTTTTTTATATATTTTTCTCAAACTTCAAAATTTTCATGTGTAAAAAGCTTTTTGTCACTGGTCCGAAATTCATCAAACCAAAGGCCATTAACGTACACTCATTATCATACAAACGGTCTGAAATCGCTGAAATTATCGGACAATTATCGCACATTTTAGCCTACATTTGGCAACGCTGATGCTGATTAAGTCCTCATCCTGTAGACGTAGACCATGCTCTCTGATAACGTGGAGCAAAAGCCACGCTGGCTAAGGCTTCATGCTGTAGACTCGGACCGTGCTCTGACCGTGCGAAGCGACGAAGAAATCTTCGAACCCGTCCCCGTCGACGTCGGCGCTCGCCATGCCGCTGACGGTCTGCGAGGGGCCGAGGTCGGCCACTACGACGCGCTGGTACAGCCAGTCGTTGGAAGACTCGGAAGTCGGCATCAGGTAGTAGGCGCGACCGTCGTCACCGCCAGACACGAAGATCCACGGCTTGCGCTGCTTGCTGCGCAGAATGCAGGGCACGGTTTTTTATTGCCTGATGTTTGCAAGGCCTTTGATAAAGTAGACCATTGCGAATTTAATTATCAAGCAAGCGGCAGTAGATCATTACGTCTTTTTCCATCAACTGGGGCAAACAAGAGATTTGAATTAGAAGTGCGGGATCAAGACAAATCACTGATTAAACGCACCTATTAACTATATGAAGCAAAATGTATTACATGTCTGAGAAATCTAGGATAATAGTGCTAACTGTGGGTAATACTCTGTACCGGTACTCACTGTTTTCAGAATTCACCAATCTTTGGCCTAGCGAAATAACTGGTTCAAAGTGCATAATTAATACTAGGCTATACGTTAGGTGGAATGCAGCCCTCACTTCGCGGTGGGGTAGAAAGGTCGAGCAACACCCGGGGCCCGCCCATTGGCCCCGCCGTTACGAGCCGTGAAGCCGCTGGAGATCACGCGACGAACATACTTGTCTGAGTCCCTATACGACAGACATCAAAGTGTGGCCATGTTTGCAGTAAAATATCCAAGGGTTCGGAAATGGTCATTGCAAAAAAAAAAACAAGACTATCATTATTATTACATCGTAGGTCTTAGCCAGCTAGTACACTCATGAGACGTACGCGTACCTAGCCAAACTAACATTCAGAATAGCACTCAGCGCAGTGGATCAGATAAACAACATGTACTCATAAGTTTATGTTTTACGAAATCTACAAACAGAATGCTATTTCATTTAACTTAACCAAGTTTATCACTATTTCAAAATATCATCAATGTCATAGTGCCGATTGGAAATGAAACACTGATTTCATCATTTACAAGACTTTAAGGAATTATAGCCGATAGGTGCTCAAACTTAAATTTTCTGAAATTAGCCTTGAATTCCACTTGATTTGCCTGCCCACTGATTTGTCCACTTGATTTAAACGAAATAGGCCTTAATTTTTTTCCATTGATTAGATTCAATGGCAAATTAAAACCGGATGCGCGTTGATCTTGATTCAAATGAATGCAATTTTAAAGCGGTTGCTCGTTTACCTGAAGTCCTCGGGTATCTGGAAGACCTCGACTGATCCTCCCTCGGCGGAGACGACGGTGACGAGCAGGTCAAGGTTGCCGTCACGGTTGATGTCGAACGTCGTCACGTCGTAGTACTGGCGTCCCGTCTCTATCACTCCGCCCCAGATCTGTGTGATTAAAGTCCTTGCTGGTATGGATGGTTTCCACCAGCATGAAATACGTGGCTACGCTCCTGCTCTTAGCATCGAGAGTAACTGTTATTTTAAACCTCATTGAATAATTTCTCTTGATTTTTGTCATTTTGGATCTATGCAACAAAGCGCGCAAAAGTCATTACCCTGTCTAAATAAGCATCTTTATAAACAGAACTATACCGTCCAGAAGGCGGCAGAACGCAACGAGCTGTGACATTTTATCCATAAATTTCTCTTATAGCAAAGACCCAAAGAAGATTTCGGCCTACGAAAAAAATGTTTTATCATTTCCAGCAATTTTAAAGACTTTTTTACAGTTTTCTGACAGTGCTTTAAATCCTCAAATTCATGCCCTCTCTCCAGACAGCCTAACACTCTGCATTAAAAAATATTAACTAATTTATTCATTAAACCTGATGTCATCATTCACTTTATCTGGATCGTCCCAGTTGCGACCCTCGGACCAGAAGTAGGTCAGGCGGCGCGTGTAGAAGCCTGTCGTGTAGACGACCTCGAAGGTGTCGAACAGACCATATTTGAAGTCTGCTGCTGCGATGTTTGTGTCACATGCAGACTCCTTCAGCACTCTGATCCTCCAGCCGTTAGAGAGTCCACTGTTCGGTTGTGAAAGCCAAACCAGCTGAGAGTTGAGAATTAGATCTGAAAGCATACGTGAGCTTTGAACTTTTATATCTCAAGCTCTACTTCAAACCTCCACACGCGTGCATGTAGCAAAGATATAACCATAGAACAATGATTGCAACTTTGAAAATTTGATTTAACTTAGCCTATCGAGAGTCGGAGAACCGATTTCAAATTCACCAGCTGCAAATCATTGTTTTAATCACGTCATACAATATTAACAAGTAGGAAGGATTTTCAGTTTAAAAATTTAGAAGCATTAATAAATATCACTAGCAGCCCCTACCCGTTCCCTGCAAGCCATTTTCCCGTAGCTTATAGGGCCCGCAGCCTTTCTTCTGGAGCCCACAAGACCCGTAGCCGTTCTTAGGCTGATGATCAGAAATAAACTCTCAATGCAAGGACTACAGTTTCGCTAAAGAACTACGCGACGTGATAATCACTATGAAGCGCCACTGAGAGGGCTTACAGGAACCGCACGATACATCCCTAAATTAGTGGTAGAATTTAAATGGACTGAAGAACAAGTATGTTTTGGCTTACAGTTGCCTTGGCGGTCAAAGACTGCAGTACCTCCTTCGAAAATGATTCTACAAGCGAGGATGTCGTCCCTCCCGTCTCTGTCGATTTCCTTCCACACGGCGCTCGCGTACATGAAGCTGTTTGAGACCAGCGTGGATGCCACGTCGTAAGTCGCAGGAAAGTTGAAGTCGCGCATGTCGGTGACGTAAATGGACCCCTTGCTCTTGCCGTTGATCAAGCTGCCGTCGAGATGGATGATCGCGTCGTGGCCGAATACCGAACCTGTATTTTTGCACGATCGACTTAACGAGTCCGCTCTCCAAACTCTGCACGAGTTTTAAAATGTAAACCGCGCGCATTATTCTCTCCGCGATAGTACAGTAATTTAAATTATTTGATTCGTGGCTCTTTGAATGAAGCGCAATCTATTATAAAATGTCCAAACCCTATTCCTGCTGCGTCACTAAGGAGCAGCTGTAATTGAGTTCGTAGCAGAATAAACGCTTTCTAAGTAGGTCTATTATGTCCGGACTCACGCGGCACTTGGCGGACCTCCTTGGGCCAGTAGAGGAAGTTGAAGACATTCTTAGGTCCGTAGCCCGAGAAGTTTCCTTCAATATGTTCTCCCGGCCAATGAAGAGCGTAGGTCGAGTCGTAGGTGCCTCGATTCGTGTCGTACGACGCTGCTAAGATGCTGAACCTGTGCTTCAGAATTTGGAGAAAAATCAGCGCGCGCAGTTTAATCTAGGAAATACCGCAATAACAAAAATGTTTTCTCAGTTTTGAAATTTGTGCAAAGAATCTTGATACAATTTCGCTTACAAATGGCAGCCTAATGATCCAAGCGTAATAGTGAGATATTTATTGCATGATCCATTAATTGTGGATAAACATTGCAGCCAAAGTTACAACGAAAATAGGCTTTGGTTTAAGCTGTGAGCTTGTGCAGTTGTGAATAACTTGTGATCATCATTGGAAGTTCCATTTATGCCGTTTTAAATGCGAAAGTGCCATGTTGTTAACTATTGCAAATGAGCATACTCCTGAAACTAAATTATCTATCTACTCCATAATAATTTTTATTATGAGCCCAGGGCAAAAAAATGCAACGGTACATTTCCTGCCACAAATGAGTCCATCATTCCGGTACAGAACTCAGCAACCGGGATGGGGGGAGAGGGGAAAGCGGGACAAGCTTGCCCCGAGGTCTCTCTTAAGTTATCTTAACTGTCCTTATTCTTCCTATTATAATTATGCATTAAATTCAGTTAAACCTCACATCTAATGTTAATACTTGTGTACTTAATTCAACATTTATCATGTAAATCTTGTACAACTGCACGTTTTGTGTACAAGTGTACGATAAAATATGCCCATCCTACCCCTCACCCATTCTCAACATCAACGCTACTGATGTTCAGTTACAAACCACATAAAATTATGGCCTACGTTCGTCTGTTGTTCGAGCCGCCCGTGTGTGTGAACGTGTTCAGCAGCCCCGCGTTCCTGACGGCGATCTGTCCGATGAAGCGGGGCGTCTGTGCGGCGCAGAGAGCGCAGAGCGCCGCGGCCGCGCACACGACCAGCGCCGAGCGACAAAGCATGCTGGCGCTGCGCGGAAACAGCACCAACATTACGTTCACCCAGAGCGTACTATAGTGTGCAGACACGAAGTGTGAAGTTGGAAATAAGAATGTGCAACTGGCGTTCAAATGCTGTACAGTGCTCATTTGGGTACTGCACACGTTTATCAAAAGAGATAATATGTATTTGTACAAAAGTGTCACGCGCAAATGAGATAAATAACGCATGAATGCGGGTTACAATGATTCTAAAGATTAGCAAAAAAAAGCCAAGTTCTGGAAATAAAGTTTGAAGAATTTGGTGCCGACGAATAACATTGAACTGCACCCACTTTTAAAAATTTTATTTCCCTCGAAGGCAACCTGAACGAATTAGCCTACTGAATACTCGTCGCTAGCTCACAGAATACTTACTTCAACAGGGGAGGTAGGTCTACGATGAGCTTCTTACCAACTTTAAAGAAACCAACTGCACAGGCCTGCGTGCGTGTAGCCTAGCCTACGTGCATCTAGTGGCGTTCAGTAGCCTACTAACAGTTACCGTAACGCTACGGAATGACACAAGTCGCTCTAATCCAGGACACTCTGTTATCGTATCTTATGCGACTGGGTTGCTAATCTAAAGTAGATTCATCGCTTGACCTGTAGGCCTACGCTTTTACGCCGCTTGAGCCTCGGCTCAAGCGTGTTCTAACTGGATTTATAATAGACTTACAATGAAGACAATGTCTTACTAGGCAAAAGATAAGCTTAGTTTGGCATTGCTCCGAAAATCGGACGCTATTAATTCGTAAATATATCTCGAGATCAGTTCTAAAGTCTGTGCTAATAGCTTGTCCTAATCGCTCTGTCTTCAAGCCGACTTTGATAATAAATAATGGCTACTACGCAAAAGCTACGCGTCTTGCGCGTTGCCTATTATATTAGTGTGCCTAGATAGGTTCGATATGCGTGTCATCTATTTCGTCACCTTTCTGGATTTTTGCCCTGGGTGGGCCTGCGTTGACTCCGGTTTATGTTCTCATCAAAAGAGCAGGCCTACTCAAATTCTAGCAATAGGCTACAGTGATTGATTAGGTAGGCTAAACGAAGTAGGCCTACAATCAGGATTAAGGACACAGTTAGGTATACGATGAACCCAGCAATAGGCCACACAATGTCATGACGTCAGGATAACCATCTCGCTTATCATTTTTGAATAGCTCTCCTAAAATTGAGCAAATTAGGCCAAATACTTGAATGTGACACGTGACAAAGCTGGCTAATAGATATTGTGTTTTACGCTTTATACACATGTAGCTAGGCTAGGGCTATACTTCTAAATTCGTTTTTTGTCAACTCATGCCATTAAACATATATGTAAAAAATAAAAAATAATAATAATCATCAGTTTTGACGTCCATTCTTATGCATTTCAGTCACGCCTGTAACGCCGTGTCCACGTTAACACAGGTTACACGTCTATATAGGAGCTGGGTTTCTACGGTCGGATGCCCTTCCTGAACCAGAATAATAAATTACTCTGGACGATGATTATCAGCTAGCGACACTTGTATGTTTAACAGCCTTGCTGAAGGGCCTGTAACGCCATGATTTTATAGTTGCAGGTGCCGGGACTCGAACCCAGATTCTCAAAGTCCAACGCCTTAACCACTACACCACAGCGCCTCGCGGCGTAGTGTAGTGTACAGAGGTGTAATTGGTGTAGTTTAAACAGCTTTTAGTTAACACAAAAAGCCTATAGAAGCTGTTGAAAAACTGAATAGTCTAGTTTTTAATTTGGATTACCGTATCAGAACTGATGTTAAAGGTTCAATTTACGATCACACTGAAATTAATACAATAGTGAAAACTGGGTGTTTTAAACCATTATAGAGTTGCTGACGTAGCGAAACAAAAACAGTATTACAATGTATATTGGTTATCAATTTCACTTCAAGGCATCTATATATCTATCTGCCATAAATATCATTGCAATATAGTGACGAGCATAATAATTAGGTCTATTTCTGCCGGATAATGATAAGTATTGTTGTTCATGTCCAAAGATGGGCATCCAGTTAGAATATACATGCATATTAGGATCCAGAAACTACTGCTATACATTAACACTTATTTCATTGCTTTATTTGTTAATTATGAATCACAAATTATGCAAGTTCTCTGCATAGCCTATCAATCCAAGGACAGGTAAACTTTTGTTAGGCAACCTCCAAGGACCAGCCAAGTCGCACTTAACTTCATGCTGCATGTAGGCTTAGAGCCTTGGAGCATGCTCTCGTAACGTGGAGCAACAGCCATGCTGATTAAGGCTTCATGCTGTAGACGTAAACCATGCTCTGGTCGTGCGAGGCGACAAAGAAGTCCTCGGCCCCGTCCCCGTCCACGTCTGCGCTCGCCATCCCGCTGACGGTCTGCGAGGGACCGAGGTCGGCCACGACGACCTGGTCGTACGCCCAGTCGGTCGCGGACTCGGTCCGAGGCTTGAGGTAGTAGGCGCGCCCATCGTCACCGCCAGACACGAAGATCCACGGCTTCTGCTGCTTGCTGCGGAATAGCAGCGGATTGTGAAATAGTTGAGTTGGTGAAAAATATAACAAAGTGAACATTGATCAATTATGATGTTTGGGAACATACATTTATAGTTAAAGATCACAGCCAAAGATAACTATTCAATCAATTGGCTGTAAACTAATTCACAGCATAATAAATGCAGCAATATCACATTGTCAAGTAGTTAATTTGTTGTGCTCTCTGCACAGAATACAATGCGCCTCTAAATGCAATTTTTACTTGATTTTCTCAGGGCAATTTGATATCGATTAAAATTGTCAAAAGCCTCATTCTTTTCGATAAAATCACTATGGATTTTTAAACCAGCAACAAAAAAACCAGTTAAAGGCCATTTTTTATCAATGATTATTGTAGGACACTGAAATTAATTTCTTTTTATTACTGACAACACACACAATATGAAGATTCACATCGCCTACTTGGCACTGGGATAGAAGGGCCGCGCCACACCCGGGGCCCGCCCATTGGCCCCGCCGTTACGAGCCGTGAAGCCGCTAGCGATAACACGACGAACGTACTTGTCTGAATCTCTGTGGGACATCACAAAACTTTGACTTATCTGTAGCAAAACGCATAGACAGAGGCGAACCAAAGATTTTCGTATCCATTAAAAGATTTAAACACCGATAAATTATAAGAAAACCTGAAAACAAGATACTCGGCAATCTCACTGAACTCTGGCAAAAATTTGAAGACCATTAGGCCTACCCTATCGAAAAAAACAATGCAAAATAATCTACATACGTATTACAGGTGTCAGGTGAGCACCAGCTAAACTTAAGCATCTTCTTCAACCTGGTTTGAAGTTACAGTAAAGTTTGCTACTCTGTCTTTGAAGTTGTAGTTTACTATAATTAAGTGCAAAGTTACACTAGGTTTGGTGCAAATTTAGTGCCGCATTAGTGAGTTCACTTGAGACTTGAGAGAGAAAAAAACAAATTGGGATCTATGCGTTGCCAGAGACCTGAAGTCGTTAGGTATCTGGAAGACCTCGACTGATCCTCCCTCGGCGGCCACGACGGTTACGAGCAGGTCAAGGCTGCCGTCACGGTTGATGTCGAACGTCGTCACGTCGTAGTACTGGCGCCCCGTCTCTATCACCCCGCCCCAGATCTGTGCGATATAGCGTTTAGTACTGGCTCTCTTTAGTCTCTATCACCCCGACCCAGATCTGTGCGGCGTTAACTGTTTAGTACTGACGTCCCGTCTCTATATAGGCCTATCACTCCGTCCAAGATCTGTGCGATGTGTTTAGTGGCGTCCAGATATCACGCAGCAGCGCCGGATTTAGGCATAGGCAGAGTAGGCAGCTGCCTAGGGCCCCCACATTTTCGGGGCCCCCACAAAAAGGA
>JAQIWG010009828.1:0-10371 GCA_034695025.1 Chamaedrilus cognettii
TAAATTATAGTGATTTCTTGTGGAAATAAATTTGTGCCTTTAAAATTTTGACATAAATTTAGAGTTTTTCCGAACGGCAGTTATGGGCTGCTGTTAAATTGTCTTTCTAGCTTAAGGTAGGAGTCGAGGTTGGAGTTGAAGAACGTCTATGAAATCGACTGTAAATCTTTGCGCCAGTGTGTCCTTAGTGTTCCAGAGCATTGACATTTTTTGTAGTTTAGTCTGACTAATGGTTATATGGTGCTGATGACAACTTTAATTTGAATGACTCTTATATGTTAAGTGTAACCTGATGGTATGATTACATTTATACGATGATATGATTAAGTGCTAACATTTTGCGATTGCCTATAATTGATATTTGTGATGATTCTTTAGTGATTTTATTTTCGCTGCCTGGCATTTTGTTGCTATATTCAGGCTATTAAGACTTCTTAGATTTTTAATGTTGTTCTTTTTCACACAATGTGCATCTACTGTACCAGGATAGTTCAGAGTTCTCTGATGTTCAAAATTGATTCAAAATTGTCTGAGGTCTAGGTTCAAAGATTTGAATGACTTAAACCTTTTTTACACGAGGCATAAGAAGTGCGTCATTGGATTTAAGCCAGCAGCATTTGTTTATTGATTCTGAAAGTCTTGGAGCATCTCAGTCGAATTTCATGTTTGATCAATTTGCTGAAGCGTTGTTAAGAAAATGGAATAGATCTTGTTTTGTTTCGCCACTCACCACTGACCAGGAAACATTTTGTTTGCGCGATACTTTAGTTGGACGCTAAAATTGTCTTCTTTATTCTTTTGTTTCTGCTTGTATAGTGTGCTTTACATTGACAAGTATTTGCTAATTGCAGCTGTGCAGATTCCTGGTGTGCCTTTATAGAGAATTATTGCTTTTCCTAGATTTAGTGAACCGTGTTTATCATGTTTGTGGGAGTGCAGCATTTTGTTGATTTCTTTTGAGCTCGTTGCGAAATATTTCTATAAATTTGAACAATGGATTGTGAGAGTTTTACTGTAAACTTGCAAAAGTTTTGTTAGTGACAGAGCGATGTAATATAATAAAAATTAAAATAATGGGTTTTTTGTCCGTTTCATAGTCTGGCGACCATATCGGGGACGCCCTCCCGGCAACATAATATATATAACACAGGCTAGCGCCAATGAAAAGAAGCTTAGATTGTCGACAGTTTATTAATTTTGGTTTAATTTTATTGCGAATTGTTGGCTAAATGTGATGGCCTCATTGATTTGGTACAAGGTCTTTGTTATGATTTTACTGGGTAACTTTCATTGTATTGACTTGCACTGCGTAACATAGCATCAGGCTTGGGTTAGTGGATGCCGTAACCTTACAGTTTTCACACGTATTGTATTTATAAAGAGCAGTGCCTATTTCAAATTTTTTGTAGGATAATTTTTAAAGTCATGCATTATATTAGAATATTGCATGTTGAGCCATATCTATGTTCAGTTTGACCATACTTACTTCAGATTGAAGTTTTTGGGTATATTATGCTTAGCTTTGCTCTGTTGCTTGTTATCATTTTTGGTGATTGCATAGGGCCTGTATTATTTTGGGACTAAAATATTGCGTTACTTGCACCACTGTTTTGGGGCAGTTATGTTAACGGTCGATGTTCCAAATATATTTGATCAGGATATTTAAAATTTGTGACTATGCTTGTTGAATGCCTAGAGCAGCTATTGGTAGGCCTGTTTCATTTATTAATGTCAGGATCCGTTAAGTGATTTGGAAATTTCTAAGGCTGAGTTTTTCCATCAAGTGTTGAAATTTAATCCGAGGTCATAACGTCATCGCACCCAATAAGCGCGCTGAAAGCCTGATCTATGGTTAATTTAGCGCGATGTGATTGGGTTTTGCAGAATAAATCTCAGATTAAAATTTAACACTAGATGGAAAAACCCAGCCTAAGAGTTACGAAATAAACGCTACGATTATAACGCTTGGTATTGATTTGTTGGCCATATTTGCATTTGATCTGGAATATCTTTCACGCGATTGAATTGAAACAATTGGTATCCTCTAGCGTGGCGTTGCAGCTGTGCCAAATAATTTCTACGTCTAATAGGCTCATGGTGGTTAGTGAATTATGTTTAATGTTTACATTATTGAATAACATTAGTGTATTAAAGTTGCCTTGCCCGGTTTGCGAATTGTTGAATGTATTGCATGCTTCGTAATGATTATCCGATTAACTCTGTATTGATTGCGTTGCCTTGTAGCACTGGGGTGTTGCTTTATTACTATACTTGGTGAAGTTTGATGTGAATTCAATGACAATTGTAATAGTTATAAAGCGAAGGATCAAGTGTGAGGTTGCTTTTTTTGCACACCCATGTATAAACGAACCAAATTATTGCATTGCACCATTTCGCATTTGTTATGAATCTAAAGTATGAGATTGTTTTTGGACTGAAGTTGGATGAAATTGTATGATATCTATGCTGATGATACGTGAAAATAAAATATTGTAAACCGAGTCTTCAATCATTTTATATATAGCTCAATTATTGTAAGTGTGCGAATCTATTACCCTGAAGTTTTGTAGATAATAATAAAAACCCTTGTTTTTGTCGTAATTTTATTTCAAAACTGTCATGAGTGTAATACTTAGTAGTATTTCATTCATTGTTTAATAATGCAATTCACAAATAACTTAATTGCTTGGTACTAGAATATTCATGTTAAATGTCCCAAGCCAAAATAATTGTACAACAAAACGGTTTGCCCCTATCCAACAATATTTTCGCCAGGCTGTCAACCGTTCAATTAAGAATAATTGTAACACAAAGCTGCAAGAATAAATAAGTTCTAAATTAAAGACCAAGCAGCACAATAATCGCATAAAAGTCTGACGAAGAGCGGTCAAATGACGATATATTATCATCCAAAATCTTCATGTCAAAAATATTTTCACAACAAAAGCGATTCTCAACAACATCAACTTAAAAACAACTACTGTAACACATCATATTTCGCGTGCATGTCATTCTGGCAAATTTTGCGAATCAACAAAACTCACAAAAATTTCATGCGCCAAAATAAATCTGCAGAAGCTATTTACAATGAGCCCTCAAAAACGCGAAAGTGATGCGCAGCAGAATTTCTTAAGAGGAAAAACCGCCCAAGTAACATGCTGCAAAAATGTAACGCTTTACAGCAATCATCGTGACAAATATCCAAATCAAACTATCCATCAGTCCTCCCTGCTCATTCCTAAGCCACGCTCATCCCGCCTGGCCGTGACTCCCGCCCGGCCGGCGCAGCTAGACCACCCTCGCTCATGTCATCCTCCAGGGCGAGCAGGTTCTTGTCGGCCAGCTGAAGGGTCTCGCGCAGCCGGTCGGCCGGCCGGCTGAAGCAGATTGTGAGAAAGCCGAGGATGGCCATAACGCCACGGATAACATTGAGAACTGACCACTGATAGAGGGTGAGACTGGTCGGCGCGTACTGAAACAACAAAAAAGCAATCACGTTTAAGAGTGCCGCAGTACGGAAAGAGATGCCTGATTGCCATGATGATGGTTGCACTGTGCGAAGCACCCTTGTGATGACCTTGGTCATGTTACGGTGCTCCAAAAGTTGTCGGAGAAACTAGACTTCTAAAACAGTTGTGGCACAACTGCTCAGCCTTTCAAAACCGCATGGGCCTATACCACCATAGTCGATTCTCACACGCAATGCCACGCCTGGTTGTTTGAAATTAGGCGTAAAATTAACAAAGATTTAACAATCAACTTTGCATGCTACGTTTGCTAAACTTCACCCACTCACACACTAATCTTATTTCCATACGGCCCAGAGACGGCAGAGATTGTTCACCCACCCCTGCGCTGTTGTTCCACAGCCCTGGGTCCGTCGCGTACAGCCCGATGCGCTCGTCAATGAAGCCCGTCGACACGGAGAACACGAGCCCAATGAAGTAGAAGAGGACCGCGACTGTGCCCGCCTGACACGTGACCGACTGCAGCATGCAGCTGTATGTGGGCCGCGCAAGGTCGTATCTAAAAACAAGGTTATCACCAGAGTTTAGTTTTGCCCTTAAAAATAGCAGTAGTGTTACGCCTCTTGCGTATAAATGAGGCGTAGTGCTATTTCCCAACCTTTCAAAAAGTTTCCATCGACAAGAAAAGCTCACATCCACAAAAAAGTTCTTAGCGGATATCGCAGTGCTCACGTCTCTGTGGCCATGCGTCCACTGTGTATAGTCTTTTGTGCTACACACGATCCCTAAATTACAAAAAGTAAATCAAACCTGTCGAGTACAGAGACGGTGCAGACGGCGAAGAGGAAGAAGTAGAGACACTGGACGGGACTGGCGAGCATGTAGTAGCCCGAGAGAAAGACGGTAGAGCTCTGGTTGAGCAGCATATACGTACTGACGATCTGCCACAGGCTGATCCCAGCCAGCATGCCCCGCATGAACCCGCACACCTGCAGCCACAACCACAACCCAACACTCCATAATGATGGCATCATATATACTAGGTTCGTTTACTGACTGTGACTGATTGAGATACCCCTGCAGGCCGGGGAACAAAGAATTGGCTTACAGCCCAGAGCTCCCCGGGCTTGTTCGTAAAAAGGCGACCAAAAAAAAGGGGGAGCGGTTCTGTGCCGGCTCTCTTGCACAGAACCGGACTGTATATAGCCCTTGTGTGCTACATACAATAAACTACAAAAAATAAAACAAAACGAACCGCTTGAGGGGATAAGTTATTGGTAGAATGCATGTGGTTAACAGTTTTGGTATATACAAAACCTGAAATTTTTGCGTACGAGTGTGTAATTTCGGCAAATTTCGTCGATCATTAAAAACTTGGGAAAAAAACACACGAGATAATGCTGCTGCATAAACCATATATAACGAGCCCTCCTCAAAAACAGGAAATTTGATGGCGCAAAGTTTCCAAGAGGCAAAACCGCGAGAATGACATGCAGCCAAGTTTTCATGTTCTACAATGGTAGGCCTGCTCGCAAGCGAATCACATGGGTATGTTTGCAGCAAATAACAACAAACGCTGCACTACAGTTGCACGCTTCATCACGCAAAATAATCCCAGCGCAGTATATGATAGAATTATCTTAGGAGCGTTCACGTATTCCTGCCAATCCTGATCTCAATTTGCATTAAAGGCTAATATACGGTTCACCCATTTCCAGGCCTATTATAACGGCTGCGATGCGCGCTCTAAGTGCTTTTTTCATACAGCCAGATAATAACACGCCAAGAGCGATGCCACGACCTTCTGGAGACCAATCTGAGACCACAGAGCTAGCTGGCTCGTCGACTGTTGCCCGCTTAGAGCCGACTGGTTCGCGAGAGCTGCGCGCCGATTTTCTTCATCGGCTCGTCGCTGCGCGACCTTGGCCTTGTCTGTGGCCTTGAAACCACCTGACAGTGAGCAATACTTCAGCTTCCGTAAATCAGGCTGACAAACTTATCTGTGGCCGATAATCTTAAACTACAGCACACACAGCTGAAATGACTTAAGGCTCAAGAAATCGGACTCAAGTTATTATGAAATTTAATTGTTTCAGAAATAATTATATAATTCTATTTGAAAATATATAAATTTGCGTCTTCAAACATTGTGATTTCCGGATAAAGGCACAGCAGGCCACATCACAATAACAAATTAAAATTCGTCACTCATAGGCTATGATCAATCTCATCACAATGGCTTCGCAATCTCCGAATCCAGTATAACGACTGAAACTGTTTAGGATTGTAAGCAATAAATGAATTTTTGTGTTACAAACAAGCACTAAACTAACAGAAAATGTAATAAAATATAACCGAAGATTACCAAATTTGATTTACTCGCAACAATTAATGAAGATAACAAGATGCCAGAAGGCTAATCTGATCCTGGACTCACTTCTCTGCTCTATAAACAGTTTATCGGTCGGTTCGCTTTTCATCATCGTGATCGTGACGCCGGCCCCCGCGCCGGTCCCCGGTTCCGCCTCCCTCACGATGACGTCATCATGGAGGTCGTAGAGTTCAGTCGCCAAGCCGATGTTGCCCGCGTCGTCCCCCTCGGCGTTGCTGTTTCTGTTTCTGAAAGCATATATAACTCGGGTTGCCAGATCTTCATTTTAAAAATAATTTTCTGAATAAATAACAAAAATTCTATTAGAATAATATAAAAGAACAATTCAGCAGGATTTAATTTTTTCGCAAAATATTTTCATTTAACAATCAAATTTATGCACAATTATTAACTATAAACGATTATTCATGCATAAAATCACGGATTAAAGTTAAATTTAAGTCTACCTATATTTGAGTTTTCCACAAATACATAGCAACAATTTAGTCATGGACTCAAATAAGGGACAATTGGTGTCCCTTAAGGGACATGGGACAAATGACCTAAAATATGGGATGTCCCTTAAAATGAGAGACGTCTGGCAACCCTAGATATATTTCACTAAAATCCTCGAATAAACATGATCTTAAACTGAATATGAGCCTCAACAAAATATGATCCTCAACAAAACATGATCCTCAACTAAATATGGGGCTTTCGCAAACTGGAATTTTTTTTGCGAACTGCTTAAGTTGGCGAAAAAATTGTCCAGTTGGCGAAAGATCCTGGCTAATTTTTAATTCATCCTTCGGCCTTAGAACTCGATTGCTGGCTCTATGGTGATGAACAGAGCGATAAATTTGATATATTCAAAGTTCACCCAAAGGGAACAAAATGTGTAACAAATTTGACGAAAAAAGTTACAGCCTGCGAAAAAAAGTCCTGTGGCAAATTTTTGGCCATTTTTTTCAAGATCCAGATCAGGTTCTGACAGACACTTTTAGATAATTTAAATAAATGTGGTAGTTATGAACATATACCTCCGAAAAACATCTATGCTCGTTAATTCTGATGAGCGTTAAAAATTTATTTTTAAAAATTGTCTTTAAAACAACAATTCCAGCAGTATCAAATAAACTGTCTGCCGAGTTGCTATCATGCACTTCTTACAAACATGGTTGCAAACTATAATAATACTGGGGCCTCATTTACGTACATTTCTTAAGATTTTCTGAAATCTTATCCTAACTGAAATTTAAAACAAATAAAATCCAATCGCCGACCGCCGTGACGTCATCATTCGGTTTGCGCGCGACTGTGCGGAGTTTCCAATAAAAAAGATAAGATTTGCCAAAGATTCTCTTAAGACAATCTTACGACTAAGAATGTCGTAAGATATCTACGTGAATGAGCCCCCAGGTCATCTTCATAAGCATAATGTATTATTTCACAAGCAAGTTCGCACAGGGGCTAAAAAACCAAATCTAGCTACTTTGCACGTTTCCTCCTCGCTTTGGTAGGGGCTCCCTCAGCAGTGCTAAGCCTGGGGGTTGGTTCATCACCTTGCACCAATTCTTCTTGACTCCCAGCAGCTACCTGATCATAGAATATATAATGATATAACGATACGAGTGATATAAAATCGGACAAAATTTGTCATTTAACGAAAACAAATTCGGATAGGCCCGTCGCAGTGAAAATGCACTAGCACATACCGGTATCTTAGTGTTAAATATTTTGTGTGTCATTGCGTGAAAATGACAGAACACCAATTACAGTTCTAACCAAATTTTACTTTAAAGATCACGTTCAGCAATAACTTGATGATCTCGATGATACGTGCTCACTATATTCTAACTATAAATATAATTGAATTCATTCGCTACTTTAAAAATTCTACATCAGTAGAGTAGCCTCTAACATTACTCGCATCAATTTTAAATTTACGCACATAATTTATGCCGCAACAGGATCAAACCTTTGGTTTCTTTTTTCTTTTCGGAGGGAGAATCTGATCGACTGCATACTCGGTCGGAGGAAGAGGTGTCACGGGAGGCACTGGCGGGGGCTGACCCAGGGGGGGAAGCCGCCTGACTGTCGGCTCTGGCAATTCAATTGTTGATTCTTCCACTTGAACATAGAAAAAGCAATAATCACATAGGCACTTAGCAGTTCATTTTCAGTTATCATAAAAGTATTGACAAAATGAACGCAAATTAATATACTAAAATTGATATATTAACATTTAAATTAATAATATCACTATAAAATCTATAGTAATACCAGTGGTAGGATTTACTGGATTTACTGAATTTACTGGATTTACTGGATAGTCGCCTTGAAGCCCCTTTCCCCGGCCTCACGGACGACGCTGCCGCCAGGCCCTCCACCCCCCTGACGGCAGCCATGTGCGCAAGTCCCTTCTCCCCCCTCGCGCTCACGGCTCAACAGGGGAAGGAAGCAGTGTGCTGCTTATTTTTATCCCCTGACATATGGTCTGATAACTAGTGGCTCGCCTTAAAGGCCTCTCTTCTTAATATCTAATAAATACTTCCTCGTTTCATAGAACTATTGTCTCTTACCTAATATCCACACTGAACTTCAAATCATTCTTCCAACTGAGAAAATATGTATCCTTCAAAAATTCATCATTCTGTAAATTTAAGGTCACTTAATTAATTTTTTCTTCAGAAAACTAAAGCTAATTGCTGTTATCCATGACCATATTTCCTTTAAAAATTCAGGCACTTGCTATTCCTTCACTTCTCATCCTACTCACCTCCTCCCTCAACTTCTTGTCTTCCTCTTGCTGCAATCTAGTCATATCCGGCACAATGAATACACTTTCCATTCCAGTTAAATTTCTCAGTCTCTTGGCTCTGAACATTATTTTGCCTTTATGTTCCAAACTGGTAAGCCTTACCCTAATTGGTCTTGGTTTACTAGTATCCCCCTTTTTTCCAATCCTTCCCAACACTTCAAAACCCATCTTCACCTCCACCACCAATGCATCGAATACCTTTTAAACTTCAACATCATCACTTCCTTCTTCACCTTCATCAATCCCCATCACCACAACATTCAACTTTCTCTTTACCCTTTCCATTACCTCTACCATCTTCATATGCATTTCTCGTTCTATCACTCTACTTTTTTGTCTTTTCTCCATTTCTTCCTGCTCTTTCTGACTTTCCATGATCTCCACAAATGTCTTGTTTACTTCATGAACCAATTCTGTCTTCGCCACCCCTTCTTTCTGTATCTTCTCAACCACCTTCTTGACATCTTCCACTTCCTTCTTAACAACTACCTCACTCCTGATTTGCTCAATTTTCTTTTTCATTTCCTTCATCTCTGCTTGCCCCTCCTTTTTCACATTATCCAACTGAATCTTGACCTCCTCCATTTCTTTTATACCAGCTACCAGCTGTCTCAACTGCTCCATTTCCTTTCTCATGTTTTCTAGTTCTTTTTGCATCGTACTTTCTTTCTTTACGTTTTCTTCTTCGATGTCATCTATTCTATCGTTCAATCTCTTAATTTCTCCTGCCACTCCTTCCATCTTCTTTCCACACTTTTCACAAAACGATTTCACATTCTGGCGACTTGTTTTCAGTTTCTCATATAATTTCTTTGTCACTTTATAGCATTCAGTGTGACTCCAGCGATCGCACCAGTCGCACTGCACCGCTTCTTGTCTCCCTTGAACCATTTTCCGACAATAGTCACATCTGTCCGCCATCTCTCAGGCTCCCTTGCAGCTACCTAACCAATGTCTAGAGGTCCACAAGCCGCACACACACTATACTTCCCCCGTATCACTGAAAGCGCGCCAACCCAGATGTCGTGCAACACGTGTATGACCCGGTACCACTCCTCCGTATCTCCACGCGACTCCTCCCGTGCCCCTTTCAGCCTCCGTCGAACTAGCGATGCCAGCTGACAACTTTTCGCCCTTAAATTAGCTCCGTCGTCGAGATTTTTGACGAAAATAATTAAAGCTAATTTCTCGTTCAAATTTTCTTATTCCGCCATTCAGTGTTTTCACTATTATCTATTATGGTAATACATACACAAATTACCTTGCTTCACTCGCTTCTTTTTCTTCTTAGGACTGTCTCTCGGCTCGAGGGTTGTAGAATTCATTGCACTCGTTATTGTTGCTCGCAGCGATAAAAAATTGTTCCCTAACTAAATAGCAAATATCACAAAATTCGTTCTTTTAAAGGCATATAATACGATTCTCTAAAGTTTGTTTACAAATGGCAGCCTAGTAGCGGAAAAGAACTTAAAATGAGAACGCGTCGTCTTGACTAGTGACTACCAGAAGTATTTTGCAGATTAAATGATTGGTCAAATCGGCTAAAATAAATCTAGTTAAAATAATTTTGTCTACCTTTATTTACCTTGTCGCCTCCTGAGGCCCCCTCTCCCCGACCCCACTGACGGCTCAAATGGGAAAAAAGCGTTGCTGCTTATTTCAATCCCCTGGTTCCACTCAGGAAGCAATCTAGCTTGCCTTTGAAGGCGTTG
>JAQIWG010009829.1:0-10370 GCA_034695025.1 Chamaedrilus cognettii
GGGATCGTGCTGCAGGACTATAAGATATCTCACGTTTTTATTTTGTTAATATTAACGATCAAAGTTTTCTAGGCCGTTAGGGTTGTGCACAGCAAAACCAGATCAGCTAAGTCAGTCACACTACTAAGTCAGCATACTGCCTCCTTCCCCTGTTGAGCCGTGAGCGCGAGTGGTGAGAAGGGACTTGCGTACGTGGCTACCATCAGGGCGGTGGAAGGCCTGGCGGTAGGGTCGTCTGTGAGGCGGGGGAGAGGGGCTTCAAGGCGACACCCAGTATACCCAGTCACTATTGCCGCCAGTGCTCTAGGCGCAGGGAGAAACCTAGAATGTTTTCATTAAATTCTTTACAATGAACTGCCAACAAAATTAACTTGTGGTGGTAATATGTACCGTTAATCGGCGCTCTGTCCTGTGGATTCAGGTCGATGGACTTTGTGCATACTATTGCCACAAGTACTCTAATCGTAGGGAGAAACCTAATGTTTGCATTAAATTCTTTACACTGAGAACAAACTAATTCAACAAAATTCTCATTCTTATAGTTGGTGCTGAGTTCTGTTTCTTAGTTTTAGTTGGGGTTGAGTTCAACTCGTCAGGATGGTCAACTCGAAGGGTTATCGGCGCGGGACGCGCCACCTGTTCTCGCGCAAGTTCAAGACGTATGGTGTCATTCCGCTGTCGACGTACATGAAGACATACAAAAAGGGAGACATCGTCGACATCCGTGTGCGTATTGTATTCCTGTTATACGATGTGGTGGAGGGTGTGTGTTGCTTGCTCGTTCAGTGAAGCTGTATGTTCGTTTAAAAGGGGTCTAGTTTAGCCCTCGGCCAGAAAGATTAGCATTAGAATGGCTTGGTAACATTGCATTTTTGACCTATTTGTGACCTTTGGTAGAATTCTGTTGAGGATAAAGTAGTAAAATTGATATGGACGTCCATGCGACGAAGTGTGATCATTTGTGATATGGTTGGTCCCAGTAACCTTAGGTACAAAATGGTTGCCAAGTTATTGTTATATAATAACTGTAATGTGAATAATATGAATTTGCTGTTGAATTTTGCATGTAAGTGAGTTAAATCCTTCGCTGCGTGGCCACATGGATGTAATTCGCATGGTTGATGCGCTCCATTCTGAAATGTGTTAGGCAGCTGTGTGTTTTGTGCGTACATATTTGTGCAATGCGTTGTGTGTGTGGTGGTGCAGGGCAACGGCGCGGTGCAGAAGGGCATGCCGCACAAGTGCTACCATGGACGCACCGGTGTCGTCTACAACGTGACACAGCACGCGCTCGGTGTCATCGTCAACAAGCGTGTCAAGTGAGTGGCGACAATAGCTAGTTGACACTTGACACACATCACTTTCACTTCACACGCGCTGGCTTTAAGCAGACCAGTTATTAAACAGGAATTTTCCCAGTTTGATATTTACAGCATATCCTGTGAATTATTGAATCGATTGCTTTTTGACTGGTGTTAATTGATGGTTGCAGCTGCTTGGCATATTCGTATCGTGTGTTAGCCTGGTGTCTGATGTCTAGGCTCTAGGGAGCGCATCTAATTCGAGCTGTTTATGCGCCATTAAGCTAGCTTAAGGTTATTTCTAGTTACGCGCAGCTTATTCTGCCAGTTGCAAGCATCTATCCTACTAGTTTTGCGCATCGACTCCTACCAGTTTTGCGCATCTAACCTCTCTAGTTATGCGCCATTGCGCTTCTGGCTGCAATGTTGCAATGTTATGTGCCTCAAACCTCGCTGCTGCTGCAGGGAGAGCATCCTGCTCAGGCGCATCAACCTTGCAAGTTATGCTCTGTTATGCGCTGCTGCAGGGAGCGCATCCTGCCCAAGCGCATCAACCTGCGCGTGGAGCACGTCAAGCACTCGCGCTGTCGCCAGGAGTTCCTCGACCGGGTCAAGGTCAACGAGAAGCTCAAGAAGGATGCCAAGGCCAAGGGAGAGATCGCGCACTGCAAGCGACAGGTGCGTATCTGTTGACACTCTCACTCGGCTCTCGATGACTCCCTGTAGATCATAGAAAAAAGAGAATTGATCTGCAGCCCAAAGCTTTCCGAGCGAGTCGTAAAAGGCCACTAAAGAAGGGGGAGCGATTCTGTGGTTATCCGAGGCACTAATCGGACGGTATTAGTCTTTGGTATGTTTGAGTGTAAGGACACATGGTGCTTTAACTGCAGAAGAACCCGTCGTTGACGTAAGCTTTTGCTATAGAGCAGCGGCCTGGTTGGGAATAATTTTGAACATTTGATGACATATATTTGATTTTGAAGCGATGTTTTTTATTAAAAGTTGGTTTGAGCAATACCGTGACGTTGCATGTTTGATTTGAGCATGATTGCAGAGATTCAAATAGCAGATGCTCTAGCATTTTATGGATGTGAGACAGTTATGTCTGCGATGGGCCCAAGATGCTCGTACATTATCGACCTAAGAACTGCGCAATATTTATTAGTCATTTAGGTTTTGTTCTGGAAGTTATTATTAGGAGTTTTTATTTGTTAGTACAAAACGTTGACAGTAACGCGCGCTGTTGTTTTGTTCCGCAGCCGGCGCAGCCGCGACTCGGCCACTTTGTGAGCACCAAGTTCAACAAGCCGGTCGTGCTCGAGCCAATCAGATACGAGTTCATCGCCTAGAAACAACCAATCGGCGACCAGAAGTTCATCGCCTAGAAGCTGTCACGCTCATTCGTCACATAGGCTCAGAATAGTAATTCTCTGCAGAATGCTCGTACTGAACTGAGATCTACGATCTCGCTTGTCAGGGACAAGGTTGCTTTAAACATAATAGTGTCTACAGGAGTCGTGTTGGAGCGGAGTCTCAGATGTGTCAATTAAAGTGGATGACTGTCGACCGTTACGTGTTGCATCATTGCTTGTTAGTCGTTTCATTGGTTTCATAACGATAGATGTGAGCGTTTGAATAAAACGAAACAGAATGCAGTCGAGATAAGGTGTGATGATGTCCTGCAATATTACGACAGTGGCTGGTGAATTGGGATGGTCAGAAAAATAATTAGATTAAGGATTAATGGTAAGTTTTGAGTAAAACATGGAATTCTTGCCGCTGTTATTTTGGCAGTTTTGCCGCTCAGAAATTTAGTTGCGCTGAATTTTTAGCGTTTATGAGGAGCGCCGATTATAAATGGCGTATGCAGCTATATTTTGACGCATGTGATTTTTGTGAGTTTTACCGATCGATGAAATTCGCAAAAATTACTTAGACGCGAAAATTTTATGTTTTGCAGTATTATCGAAGCGTAATGGAATTGCTTTTTTCACTATTCTCTAAGTAAACTAGTAACGAATCTTTGTTCTTGGCAGATGAATATCAAAAACGTAGTGATAAAAAATGTGAAAACTCTGCAGTGAAAAGGGCTTTTCAATGTATAGTTTATTCACGTGAATCAGATCTTTTAGGCCCAGTTGTTCAACAGGGAGTTATTTGAATGATCTCAGATCATCTAAATAACTCGCCAATTATAGCGAATTATTTGAATGATCGGCGATTCAATTTGTGCCACCTGATTGGGTCGTGACATATCTGTTTCATCACGATTTAAAAACCAAATAACTCTCGATTGAACAACTGAGCCTTAATGATCAGCGTGATGAGAATGTACCAAAATGTTTAGAAACATTCGTTCAAATAATTGAAGCGTAAATAGGCTGACTAGATTATATAGAGTATTGAAAATAAATCGCGCAACAAAAATGAAAACGAACCAACAATAAATGCGGTGAATAAAAGCCAGGGATACGTTCGGATCAGATAAAACCTGCCCGCTCCTAAAAGAGGCGCGTTGCAATTGCATTTTCACACGTAATGCTACACCTGCCTGTGTCAAATTAGGCATAGAGCTATATATGATTTCGTCTTGTTACGAGAGCTTCCATTTTAGGTGATCAAAAACAAACAAATCTATATATAATTTTCATCTAATAATGTTGCCGTAGTACGTCTGTTAACTTTAATAAGCGGATAAAAAATTAATTCAGTCAACCAAGTCATGCCTAGGCGTACATGGGTGAGTCAGCGACAAATAAAAGTCAGAATTGATTGAATTTAGAAGCAGGCTACTGATAACAAATAAATTCTGTCAGCCAAGTTGACAGAGAGTTAACAACAAATAATAGTCATTATATAATTGATTGAATTTAGAAGCAGGCTACAGATTTAGAAGCAGGCTACAGATTAGAAGCAGGCTACAGATTTAGAAGCAGGCTACAGATTAGAAGCAGGCTACAGATTTAGAAGCAGGCTACAGATTTAGAAGCAGGCTACAGATTTAGAAGCAGGCTACAGATTGCTATACACCATCTTCTCAAGACAACGAAGGATGAATGGCTTGATAATTAATAAATCCAATGTGCAAAAAGCATGCTGGCAAAGAATTCAAAAATGAACCTTTAGTGCATCCTTAAAAGAGATAATTAGCGATGCTTTCAGTTTCTGCAGTTTTTGCAACAAACTTCTTGTCCTCATATATTTCCTTCCCGTCATCGATTTGCTACTACGAGTGGAGAGGACGCCTCTCCATCTACAAGAAACATTCACATCCACAAGAAAAATCTCGTGGATGCGAATTATTCTTGTGGATGCAATTTTTTCTCGTGGATGTGAAGTTTTCTGGCGAATGTAAGCTTTTCCTCTGGTTGCGATCTTTTTCACTCGATTTAACTAGGGTGGGCCAGTGCCAGAATTTGTACCTTTGCACAAACTACCTTTGCCTTTGCGTTCAACTACATGAACATTCTCTGGCCTATCGACGCTGCTCAAGGCGCCTCCCTAACCGTGCGCATCTCTTCCGATATCGACGACACGTCCGACATCGACGCCCTTGACTTCTTTTTGGAGCAAACTGACGACGACAAGGACGCGGCAATGGTCGCCCTCCTGCCCCTGCGGCCTCCCTCGCCCCCCCCGGACCCGCTCCTCCTGCCCCCCCAGCCCGTGGTCGCGACGCTTGTCGTGTCGGTGGACGTCTCAGCGGAAGCGGGCCGTTCGCCCGCTGGGGGGGGCGAGGGAGTGCCGCGGCTCGATCCGAGGAATGACACGCGCGTGGATCGCCGGGCCGCGCCCCCCCGGCCCAGCCGGCCCAGAGTGGCCGTGTTGCGAGCCACTCTGCGGAACGACAGCTCCCTGGGCTGGGAGGGGTCGTCGGGGGCGCAGTGGAGAGGGTCGTCGTCCCCCTCGTCGGCGGGGCGTTGGGCCCCGCCCCCGCTGCCCGAGGCGGAGGGGCGCGGCTGGCGCTCGTCGGCGCGGTTGAGGCGAGTCTGCTCCTTGACGGAGCGCATCAGCTTCCTGCATGGACAGGATATGACCTTTTGAACGATCGTTTTTGCCAGAAATACTGTAAAACATGGAATTTTTGTTGTATTTTATTTTGACGGTTTTGCCTCCGACAAGTTTTGGGTAGTTTTGCTGCATGTAATTTTGGCGTTTTCTGAGGACTGCCCATTATAAATATACCCTTATGCAGCGTTGTTTTCGCGCATGTAATTTTTGTAAGTTTTCCCGATTCGCAAATTTTTGCCATAATTACTTACATGCATGCGAAAATTTCATGTCTTACAGCAGTTCTGAAAAAATTAGTCGTCACGATATTTTCCCAACAGTAAATAAAAATGTAGTCACATATGCATTCCTTCCGAAGTTCCGATCCGGCAGTAGATTCCCCATGTTTTTCCAGCTTCCCCCTATGTGGGAAGCTGGAAAATCTAGTGATTTTTTTGATCAAAATTTTTAAAATCTATGAATATTATATTTGAGGTCCAACAAGAGTCTACAATTGTATGTGGGATTTGGTGAGAAACTGCAAAATCCAAGAATTTGTTGTGCAAACATAAGAAATGTCTGGGTATTTCTTTGCGATCGGACAGTATTGCATCCACAATCTATTATATTATGTTCACATAGTGTTTCCTACATTCGATCAAACTCACGAAGGGGATGAGTTCTCAAGATAACGGTAGTTATTCCTTACAGAAACACAGAAACTGTAAGTTACAAGGCGGATTCTTATTGAGATCAAAAAACGATGTTACTGACTGGTAGTTGACCTTCCCGTCGTCGCTCGGCTCAAGTCGCAGCAGCAGTTTCTCAATCTCAAACTCGTCGAGGGGAACCTTGATCGTCTAACAACGAACAAACATATGGAGCTCAATTAATAATAGGGAAAGCGAGCAAGTATTTCACCAAATCTTTGTTTAATTAGATTCTGTTTTTAAAAACGACAAAATATTTATAGACTAACTTTAGCCCTAAAATTGAAAGCAAAAGAAATTCCTGTCGAATGCAAGTGACTTCATCACCTTACCATGATCATCCTTCATTGAAATTTATCATCTATTTTGTCTTTTTTTTATTTACTAATTACTCCTGCAAATAATTTTTATATTACTTTCTGTCCACGCCGCTTCCGTTAATTTTCATTCCATGGAGCAAAGAAGACTTCCTCCATTGATTTGCAAGCCAGGCAGACAACGGCAAGAAGCACAAAAAAGATGAACTTGAGAATGAATCGCATCCAGATATGATAAAAGCGTGGAAAATAACATATGATGGGGACACTTGATGCTATGAAAGCCTGGCGTATGAAGGAGACTGAAGGTGGAGTGACCTTCATGCCTTGGATGAACTGCTCGCGCGTCACACGGAACTGCTTGCTCTTGTCGAAAGGACGGAAGAGGTCGGCGATGCGGATCGACTTGTCGCTGAGGAACTCTACCAGCAGTTTGTATGGGTCACAGCGCACCACTGCGCACAGCACAGAGGAGTGGCGTCATAGGTCTGAGTGTACTCAACGTGACGTCACAACTTGGACTGGTTACAGCACACCACTGGTTACAGCACAGCACAGCGGTGACGTCACGGATCTGAGAGTTAGCAAATATGACATCACAGCCTTATAGTAATTAATGTGACATCGTATCTTCTGGGAGATCTGAAGTCAGAAAGTGTTTGTGTTAATGAAATAACTGCCTTGCCTTGGGATGAACTGGCTGAATGCTGGGATGCTCTGCTAAGAATATATGACCGGAATTGTTAAGTAATAGAAATAATTATAATGAGGGCCTTTAATGCAATGGCTAAATTATGATTTCAAAAACTATTGACAGCGCTGGGCTTCGAACCCTTGACTTGCATGTTCCAATCCCGATACCTTAACCACTATAGACCAATAGTGCGTTGCAAAATTTGGAAAAAAAGCAGACCCGTTCTGCGTCCAATGACGTCATCGCTGGTGAGCAGCTCCCCGTGCACGACCGTCATCGTGCGCAGCTTGTTGATGTTCTCCACCGCGTACAGGATCTTTGCGTTCACCGGAACACCCTGCCGCAAAATGTATTCTTAATACCATATCTCTTTGGTTTTGCTGCATTATAGTGAAGAAATTTATGAAAAAGGTTTTGAAATATCGCCATGCCAGACAGGCTCGCTGCGTGTCGAGGAGCAGGCTGGAATGGATGCTTTGCTAAGCAAAATCGCACAGTTGCAAAGTCGCAAAGTGCATTTTAATTAAAATATCAGACTAGGGGTTAACTAGCATCGTAAAACGATTGTAGTGCAGAATTTCATATGCAGCTCTTTGTTTAAAGAAAAAAGCAATTCATATTCGCAGGACAATCAAGCTAATTTAATATTTCTTCATTCCGCGTCAAAAACGTTGTAACACATAAACATCAATCCGTTAACATAATTATCTAATCTCTGATATTTATGCATATCTGCAATTATCTAATCTCTGATGTTTATGCATATCTGCAATTATCTAATCTCTGATGTTTATGCATATCTGCAATTATCTAATCTCTGATATCTATGCATATCTGCAATTATCTAATCTCTGATATCTATGCATGTCTGCAATTATCTAACCTCTGATATGAAATCATGCGAAAGTGTGATATAATTGCAGAAATGCATAGATATCAGTGATATCTCTGTCTAGTTATATCACACTTTCACACATAAAAATCATGACAGAATAAAATCGCAAAAATGCAACACTAATACACTAACAAAAAATATTGGAATAGGAAGAGTATTACAGTCACATGGATGTTTTCAACTAACATAAAAGGTTGTTCGATTCAAGGTTCTGATTACGAAATCCCACTCGCTTTTAACGCTTGGGCTTGAAAATTACACAAAATCAAACTTAGGCCTAAAGAATTAAAACAACTCGGTAATGCTAAATAGCAGAACTGAGCGATACCTTGAGGCCGAGGTACCCAAGGACGCTCGAGGGGCCGTCGATTGAATCGAGGATATCCAGCACCCCCGTCGTTGTCAGCGGGTTGTCGCCCACCTACACAGTCATCGTCATCATCATTTATGTTTTACATCCACTTTTCCGTGCTAGCACAGGTCGGACGTTTCCCATGACGAGACTCCACCACAACTCCCGATTCTTTGCCATCTCTCTACTCATGCCACGTTCCTTCATATCATTCTCCACTGCCTCCCTTCATGCTTTTTCAGCAACTAGTAGGCTTCTATACAGGAGCAGCGGCACCATACAAAGTGGTGGGGATACTTCCCCACCAGTTTTAATAATTGGTTTTACTGCATTTTATTGACGCAAAATGACGAAAAACGCTACAAAATAGCGCCATCTTGCCAATTTTTGTCAATGACTGTCGTGGCGTTCTGTTCTGAGCTGAACTGTTCTGAACTGAACTGTTCTGAACTGAACTGTTCTGAACTGAACTGTTCTGAACTGAACTGTTCTGAACTGAACTATTCTGAACTGAACTGTTCTGAACTGAACTGTTCTGAACTGAACTGTTCTGAACTGAACTGTTCTGATCTGAACTGTTCTGATCTGAACTGTTCTGATCTGAACTGGTCAGTTATGTTCTGAACTGAAATGTTCTGAACTAAACTGTTATGTTCTGAACTGATCAGTTTTGTTCTGAACTGAACTTTCTGCTCTGAACTGTTCTGTTCTGAACTGTTCTGTATCGGTACTGAACTGTTCTGTTCTGAGAGCACGTTCTTGCTCGTTTCGCTCACATTAATTTGCACCCACCACGTTCAAAATCGTGGCACGTCCGCTGCTCCTATGCCCGTAATTAGTAAGCCTCATCCGGGCACAGGATATTATAAGAAAAATGTGCAACATCATCATTTCCGTTTTTCCCATCCATTTTTTCATGCTAGCACATGTTGGACGTCTGTAGCCACGGACACATGCCCTTGTGTGCCCTGATTCCACGAAGGCCCATTGGGAGACTGATGGGTCTTCGGGGAGAGGAAACTAGGCTATATACGAGTATACGCTTAAGCCGACAGTCTTGATCAATTATGGAGATTATGACATCGGTTTAGAGTCTGCCGGGGCACCTTCACTCTCAAATCTAGGCGTAAGTAACGATAGGCCCAGAAAATAGCAGCGAGCTGATCCATGCAGGCTTCGCTGCAGCGGCGTTTAGACGTTAAAGCTGGAGGCTGTGGTAGATGTTTTGAACTCGGCGGCTAAGCCAAAATCGAATGTTTCATGAATAATTAAGGCTACTGGGTGCTAAAGGCTGCTTAGAAGAATCAGAATCATGACTGCAGGCCTACTGGAAAAGCACAGCCAATGCGCTATACTCTTGGCCCCATTGAAGCGTCGGTGCAATATGACATCTCAGTGCCTCAACTGCATACGAAAAAAGTTTACATTGTAGGCTACCTTTTTTATGAAATACACACATTTTAAACTGGGACTAAAATGTAGTTACAGCATGTAGTTACCATAGCTTAAAAAATGACATCAAAAAACTCTCTAATGTGACGAACGTCATCCTCACACCATGACATCAAAAAGAATGCCGCAAGTCATCCTTCTACATGGGTTACAAATGATGTCAAGAAGACGATCACCAATATGGCACAAGTCACGCTTTACATGCAGCACTTCGAGCGTGTCGTTCTCCCTCAGCCCCTTCCCGATCATTGCTGCGCCCGCCCAGTTGATGCGGTTGTGGGTGACGTCCAGCTCCCTCAGATACTTGTTGCCCCTCAACATCTCGCACAGCGCCACCGCACCCTCGTGCGCGAACCCGTTCCACGCCAGGTTCGCCACCGTCACGCAGTAGTTGCGCTGTGTGCGGCACAACCACTCGCTAGGATACCAAGGCTGGATTTCATAGATCATTCATAGGAAGGATTTATTCATTCACAGGATTCATAGGAAGCCAAGCTGGTGAGGTGAATGTGCTTGCCAAGGCGTGTCCAATGCTCGAGCAGTGGGCAGACAATCGCCAAACCGGTAGTAACCGATGTGAGACCGTTTGACCCGACAATGGTCACTATCAATCAATCGAGAGCGGCTTCGGGACGCATGATAGTGACTCTGCATGGGGT
>JAQIWG010009830.1:0-10369 GCA_034695025.1 Chamaedrilus cognettii
TCGCAGTCGTAGTTGGTGTTGTGCTAGTTGTAGAAGAACTCATAGTAGTAGTTGGTGTGGTGCTAGTTGTAGATGTCATAGTTGTAGTTGGTGTTGTGCTAGTTGTAGAAGAACTAATAGTTGTAGTCGGTGTAGTGCTAGTTGTAGATGTCGCAGTCGTAGTTGGTGTTGTGCTAGTTGTAGAAGAACTAATAGTCGTAGTGGGTGTAGTGCTAGTTGTAGATGTCGCAGTCGTAGTTGGTGTTGTGCTAGTTGTAGAAGAACTCATAGTAGTAGTTGGTGTGGTGCTAGTTGTAGATGTCGCAGTCGTAGTTGGTGTTGTGCTAGTTGTAGAAGAACTAATAGTTGTAGTCGGTGTAGTGCTAGTTGTAGATGTTGCAGTCGTAGTTGGTGTTGTGCTAGTTGTAGACGAACTAATAGTTGTAGTCGGTGTAGTGCTAGTTGTAGAGGTTGTAGTCGTAGTTGGTGTTGTGCTAGTTGTAGAAGAACTCATAGTTGTAGTCGGCGTAGTGCTAGTTGTAGATGTCGCAGTCGTAGTTGGTGTTGTGCTAGTTGTAGACGAAGTAATAGTCGTAGTGGGTGTAGTGCTAGTTGTAGATGTCGTAGTCGTAGTTGGTGTTGTGCTAGTTGTAGAAGAACTGATAGTTGTAGTGGGTGTAGTGCTAGTTGTAGATGTCGCAGTCGTAGTTGGTGTTGTGCTAGTTGTCGAAGAACTAATAGTCGTAGTGGGTGTAGTGCTAGTTGTAGATGTCGTTGTCGTAGTTGGCGTTGTGCTAGTTGTAGACGAGCTAGTTGTAGTCGGTGTAGTGCTAGTTGTAGAAGTCGATGTCATTGTGGATGTGGATGTTGAAGTCGTTGTTGTTGAGGTTGATGACGTACTTGTTGAAGCTGCAACCCAGCGGATCCACTACGTAACAACTTTTACTATTTTTAGCAGCTATATTATACAAATAGTATTTATTCAAATAGTACATCCATACAGTAATGCAGTTACTGCAAGCCAACCATTTACTACTATGGTATACTTAATTGCGCGATCACACCGTTCTATTTGGATTTTAAGCTTACATCTATATGGCTAGTTGTGTTGTCATGAGCGGTTTATTTTGCAAATACACATGGTGGGCCAAAAAAAGGGCCCCCCTGAGAGTTTTCATGTATAACTATTGCAATTTATATCCGACGATGGCCAAATTTTATACAGACAAATGGCCATCTATTTCCAAGAGTTCTGCCAAGTTTCGTAAAATTTTGTCAAATAGTAACAAAGTTGTGAGCTTTTGAAATTAATTGGTCTGATATTCTGCTGCAAAAATGCAACAATTTGGCGATTCCGTGGATTGGGAAACACAACCTTTCTTCTCTGATGACTAAATTTTAAAGACAAAAATATCCTTCAATTGGTAACGTTTTTGTTAAATTTGGTGACATTCTGTGCAATAGTTCTAAAGTTATCAGCTTTCGATATGGCCCTGTCATTATCTTAAAGTTTAATTTCACGACTGCTTTATGTGCACACCTTTTGACTTTCGCATGGTAAGAAGCGACATATTTAATTTTTGCGACATATTTAATTGTTGGCAATGCGTCTCAAGTCAGAAGTTGTTTAAATCAGCGATTTATTAATCCATGCAGTTAAAATCAGAATCGCTACTAAGCCAGGATCATTTCATGACAAGCACCAGCGATTAGCAGTCGGCTGCACAGTAATATGTTATTTGTGCACTCAAGCGTCCAAATTGCATCAAACTTGGTAAGAATAATGATCATACATGGTTAATTATGTGTGTAAAGTTTTACTATCGTAGGATGTCAATGGCATTGGTTATACATGAAACGCTTTGGGGGGCCGTTTTTTTGACCTACCCTGTATATAGTAAATTTATCCCAATTGTAATCGCATTGAACCACTCGCTTCAATGACCTTTCAATCAACCTCCATAATTACATCAAACGTCGATTCACGTTAAAGTGAATAAAATTCTCAATTTTATATCAGATATTTATAATGAAATTTAAATGTTTAATATTATCAGGGCAATCATAAGCAAATTTCGCCATTACGCTGCCTCTGACAATCCCCTTTTTGTGTGCCGCTCAGCTTGGATGAGTTCTCTTTTTGGTTGATAGTAGTCCCAATTCTTTCGTCGGCCGATCTATATGTAAAAAAGAGTAGAAAGGTTGTCGTAACTAACTTATGCAAGTGAAATTTAATTTAATAAATAATGGGTAATCCCCGTCTATCCTGAAGATCTCGCATTAACATGGTAGACTGACATTACAGTTATCTAGAGGTTAGGGTTATAAGTTAGTTTAGGGTTAGTTTAGGGTTAGTTTAGGGTTAGTTTAGGGTTAGTTTAGGGTTAGTTTAGGGTTAAGTTAAGGCTTAGAGCAGGTCTATTTAATTTCACCATGTTAGTGCGTGATCTGCGGGATGGTCAACTAATGCGGAGCAAATCTGTATCAAGTTAGGCATATTAATACGCAAACAAATGATTCTTGCTCTCACCGTCCACTGTCGATATTTGACTTGCTAGCAAGAGCAGCAACGCTCCAACTGTCAACCACACACAAATGCAAGAATAGTTATCGTAAAAACAATTACTATCTTAGCACAAGTCATATCTTATGCGCAAACGCTGTTTTGACAATTAATAATTTATGTCTCTTCAGCTGATTGTATGTGTCTGTTCGACGATTCAAGTTAGGCTACTCCCCGTATCGCTAAGGGGCGCCACACCCAAATCTAGTATACGAGCTACGCATGTTCTTGACCCAAACTACATCATTTACTTCAACCAGAATAATTACACATCATAAAATGTTGTTGTCATCAGTTTCACTAATGGCTATGCAAGGTATGATTAACATTTGCAGCACACATTTAGTTTCGACATGCATATAAATGTAAAGAAATCTTTGACAAAAAGAATTGCTAATTGGAGACAGATTTAATGGTAGTATTAAATCTATCATTAAATCTAGCATAAACTTGAACATCAATTCTCGCTCTTTGACATAACGAAGTAACACTTCGTCAGTTTCACTCAGGGAAAATACCGTTGGAGTATTTAATTAGCCCAAAAACAATAATGTTTCATACAAAGCTAAGCATGCCCTGACAAAACCAGTTTTGTTTCATACACTGTTGGCGTGGAAAAAATGATGCGGAAGTGATGCAAAAGTTAAATATGGCATAACTTGACGTTCTCATTTTACATTACATATGAGGCTTACGTTCTCAAGAAGGCTTGGTGAAAATCTGCTTGATGTCTACCGTGGAGTAGCCAAATTAGTAATTTGACTACAACGTTACTATAACTATCATGTGGGCCATAGTAGCTCTCCATAGTAGCTGGCAACTACACTGTAGCAATTGAAAGCTGAGAGACATCATAATAATTCAACAAGATTATTTTCATATACCGTATTCAAAGTTTAGTAAACTCGTGAAAATAAAAATAAATTAGTGGTGGTAGTGGCGACCCCATCCGGTCTCGTGATTGTCGGGCCCAGATTCCCCCCGTCCAGCCTCAGGGAACAGCCAGCCACTGTTCCCATGTTGCCAGCGGATTCGCCACCCCCATAGAGTCCGTCCACAGATCCATGGGATTGAGTGTTTTATTTATTTGTGGGCAGTTGAAAAGATGTGTGGATGTGTGTGCACTGTGTGTACTGTAGGTCTGTTTTGCGTTGTGGGCACTGTGGTGACGGGTGTGTCAGTGGGTCTATCTTGTTTTTGTACATCAACAGTAAAGGGGATTTGTCTGTTCGTAGTTGTGCAAGGTACGTCTTGTTTGCGTGACCACCACCACCTAATTTAGCAATTGCTTTTCAGCCTAACTTACTCTGCACTCCAAAGTTAAACACTGTGCTAATAAATTTTTGCAAACCTCATGTTCAAAATGCTACATGTACACAATGACATATGACATGAAGCTGCTAAGTATGTCATTCGAGGTCATTCACAACATTAAACTAAATGGAATTCGATCTCAAATCTTAAAGCAATCCTCAGGGCCAGTCATTCAATCGAGCGTTATTTGAATAATCTCAGATCCAATTTAGATCTGCCAATAACAGCTTCTTGAAATTAGATCGGAGTTCTAGTGTGTGAGATCTGATTGGATCGTGATGTCATTTTTATTGACAATTTAAAATCAAATGAAACTCAACTGAACAACTAGGGTATAGATCAAAACGACTAAGCTTAACAGACGTAGATACCTTTCTTAGCTTGATTGGAAAAATCGCATGTTATAAAATATTACCTGCTGTGAAAAAGATATGCCGATATATTGGCCTTCGATATGTTCGATATGTTCGTTTTGGTCTACCAATATTCTGCAACAAGAAATTGTACAAAATAAATATTTAGTCAATCAAAGTACAATCAAATAAATTCAGCTAAAGTTCATAGAATCTACGTATAATTTGGCACGTTTGAAGTCAACGCACAAAATGCAGAGATGTCATTCTAGATCCACAAGAAAAAGCTTGCCACAATGTAGAATTATGTACAGCGGTGAAGTCCCAAAAGGTGTAAGTTAATTCCAAAGAAATGAAATTGAAATAAAAAATAAATTCCAGTATTCTACACTAATTTTCTATTTTAAAATTGAATTCAAATAAGCGCCATTTATATTTATAGACGTTCATTGAAATTATTTTTTTTTGTCTGAACATTTTAAGATCCAGAAGACATATTATTAATCAAACGCATGTGTTCAGAATATCAATGTCCTTGAATGTTGCAAATTTGCCTAAGACTCCAACTTAGTATGTGTAGGCTAACCGTGAATAGTGTTGCTACTCATCGTTCTTGAAAGAAAATTCGTATCACGTGTCATGATGCTTAATCGCGGTAAAGATACAATTGAGCATTATTGTTTCTAGGCAGAAACATTCAGCGAGAGTCGGAAGAGCTGATGCTGTTAGACCTAGACTTGATTATAGCCTTTGATCATATGATTTGATCCCTGTCATTTGATTTTTAGTTCTGGTGCTATGCTCAATTCACTTTTGATACTGTTTACACTAAGATTGTCATCAAATTGCTCAAATAGCATATGAAACAAATTAAGGTTTTTTGAAAAGGAAGAAAAGTGACGGTTGAATGAAATGGAGTTCGCTCGGCTGCTGCAACAGTATCTCTTCAAGCAGCTCTGGTTACGCTTCACTGGCTTTCAGCATTCAAATAATTGGCTAGGAATTCGCTGGTATCGTGACACCCTTACAGAAACTTTTCGCTAAACTGGTAGACTATCGAATCGTCAGCGGTTTTAGATTTTTTGGCTCTCTTTGGCACGGGTTGGCCCTCCAAAATGTAGAGCTCCTAGAAATTGTACAATCTTAAGCGTTTAACGCGTTCAAACCACGACTTCTTAATGTTTCAAAAGCAACGTTTCTTCTTCAGAAAATTGTAACCTAGGAATAGAAACGATTTACCAAATTTGAAGTAAGCTCTCACTTCTATCCGAAGTTACAATTTCATGCCAGCAGTTAGAGAGTAAGTGCTTGTATTGTAATCACGTCTACAGAAATATGCACAGTATGCAGATCGTATACCCATATTTTGGACACTGCATACTGGTAATCACATAAAAATAATTTTGTTATTTTAATTCATTATGATATTTGAACATTAAAAAATGACCCACAAAAATTAATTCATAAATTTCAAATAAAACTCAAACTAAGCATATTAAACCATCCCCCCTCCCCGTCAGGCCAAGGCATCAAATATACGTTAGGCTGTATAACACTTTCATTTTTTAAATGAGGTCTGATATGAGGCACTATATGAACCCCTGCTTTTATTCACCCCCCTGTAGGCCGGGGAACAAAGAATTGGCTTGAAGCCCAGAGCTCCCCGGGCGAGCCGTAAAAGGCGACTGAAGAAGGGGGAACGATTCTGCAGTGAAAGATAAAATAGCGCCCTTACTATATCAAAAATAAATAATATTTTATTAGTGATGCTTTCCTTAACCCCTAATCAGATATTTTAGTTAAAATGCACTTTTCGACTTTTACTGCCACTTTGCGACAGCGATTTTGTGACTTTGCTTAGCAAAGCATCCACTCCAGCCTCCTCCTCGACACGCAGCGAGCCTCGACGAGTCTGTCTGGCATGGCGCTATTTTAAAGCACTTTTGTGCTCTTTTGCACAGAAGCGGGGACTGTATATAGTCTTTTCTACACGCGGTCCCGAAACCACAAAAAACAAAATTCACTTTAACAATTTATTCATAAATTTAATTAGGCTTCTAACTTGCATCTAACAAAAACATTATCTTTATATGGATCCAAACAACCGTAGGCCCACAACTGTGATTGCAGAATAGGCAGGCCTACCGGTTGTGCAGTGAACCTGCAAGCCTCGCCTTGCCTAAGACATACTCCAGCGCCGACACTCCCGCTGTCCCGACACGATCTCGCGCCGTCGGCCTGCAAATAGGAGGCGAGTTTAACGACGGAAGATTCGTGAGAGCACGGACACACGTGAATGCAATTCAACAGAAAGGGAAGCCACCTCTCGCGGTAACAATACGCGGCACGGTCGCGCCGTTCAACTTGGATTGAAGACGTCGCAAATAGGCTAGGCTTGCGCTGTCTTGTCCCAATGCTATGATCGCTTTGGTATGGAACAAAACTTTCCCATGACGAGGCGCGTGTAAAATAAAGACGACAGGGCGTGATGCAAACATATATATACCAGCGCGCCGATGAATGAATAGAACTGAATATGAATAGGCAGTGAAATGATATCAGTTTATGCAGATGCTACACGTAGCTACTGCATGGGCCATGGATGCTAGCACTGATAGGGGTATTTTAGGCGGTAGGCAAAGTTGGCAGGTGGCGAAGATAAATGGATTCTTTAGATGAACAAAATACTGGCGTAGTTTATCATAATTGATATGCAATACCATGAGCAACTTGTAAACAATATCGCACCAAGCCCAAGATAGCCGCAGCAAATTCAGGCTACATAGTGTAATCAACCAACCGGAAAAACAAAAACAGCACAGACTTGTTTGTCTGTAATACGGCTTGGTAAACAACCGCATGTTTCAGAAATCAACACAGAGCTCAAAAACTATAGGTCTAATTATTAAACAACAAATGCTTAGTTGTTTATAAGGACACGACTGAATAGCAATTACAACGCGACATCATTATTGATCGCACAGCCACATAGCCTATATTAACGTGTTCTTCTCTGGTCTATCCTTTCAGATGCGCTGTCAACCTATCATCTGTTATCAACAGTTATGACAATTTAGTATTACTCTTATTATAGTTCAAAAACAATTTGGAGCCTCAAAATTGACCTTTCCTATATTCTAGTGAAGAAGTTTTTGTTTGCACCTATCAGACTTAATTTTCAATCCTTTTCTAAAATGTGTGCATATATTAGTTATCTGGGGTTCAATATTCAACAACAACATAACTGGCTTTCCGCGGCCAACGTTCATGCCAAGTTTTGTATACTTCTACCACATAGTTAAAAAGTTCTGTAGTCTGTAATCGAGATAGTGTACAGAAATGGTGAGATGGTACCAGTAAGCCTATAGGCGAAAGGTTAATCCGCAGCGTACTATTAGAATAAATCGTCAACGCTGGTTCTTGCACAACGACTAATTCAAAAACGTGATGAAGATAATTCACTCTTTGGTGCACATTCTGCACAAGACTTAGTGTCAAAAATGTGTCAACAACCAACCGTGTAGGCCTAAGCCTGTTTATGCGCAGCGGCACAGAGCATTAGATAACACTTATATAAATTTATAAATTTTTCAAAAAACAGTAATAATAGATTCATACATGTACCGTATGAAATATCTTGTGATCATTAACAACAAAGTGTAAAGTTACACATGCAAGCACAAGGCAGTTAGTTTTTAGAACGCCACCCCGTATTATGATTTTATCCGTATTTTCCTTAGCCAAATTTGTAGCGACCTAGCGAAAATATACACTTTTAAAAAACTGAACATTTATTTAACTTGAAGTTAACTCCCATCAATGCGCCAGCGCCCATCTAAACGTTTCTTCATCTTTACGAACGCAACTCATCTTTCCATCCCTGTTCAATCACCCTTTCTGCAGTTCCACACTCGCGATGGCTCTTATCACAGCGGATTTTCAGATCTTAATTTAGGCGAACACGACAGCATAACAGCATACACACAATTTCACATCTCAGTTAACTAACCTGACTCTGAGACTTCGTTTCTGCAGTCGAAATTTTCAGCTGTAGGTCTATAGACCTTAACATCAGAAACTCCATCTTCGATGTCAGGTAGCCTGCGCTTAATTCCGTTTCGAAAAGAGAAATACTTGAATCTGTCAAAAATCTGATACTTTGATCGATAAGTAGAAGTATTTTGTTGCAATAGTCTCTTACTTAGTTATCTTCAGACTTTCTCACCAAGTTATCCCATGTTGCAAGTTGTCCATAAAATGTTACCAGGCATGATGGCTGCCAATTCTAAGATTTAAGCCGTGCCATTACTGCATCAGTCGCTAGAGCGTTCATAGCGAAACAGACAACGTGCGAACTGGCGACTGGGAACACAAGGCGGCGCTCGCGGTATCTCACGAACGGGCGATGGATAGGAATCCTCTCTGTCAAACGACATTATTGATGCCGCTACGCTTGGTTGCTCTAATTGAAACAGCCGAAGTGATACCGTTGTGCAACAACGTTGCGCCCTGATAGGCGTGTCTAGCGAGAGCACTACCCTCATTCATTTTTCATTCTTGTCAATTTTTCAGCAAAAAAAGGCTGTGCTTATGCAGGCTTTTGATGAAAATGTCACGAAAAACAAATGATACTTATCCAAATCCAATTTAGAATTTAATCCACTGGTCAAAAGGTTTACGGGAATGTTCTTTTCTTGACAGTCTTGTACGTGGGATGAGGCTTTGCAAATCTGTTGCTGGTGCCAGAAACCGATCCCCAGGCTGCAGAACTGTTTTACATGGCCCTGATTTTCATGCAAATTTTTCAGAATGCAGTTCTTTTCGCTTCCCTCTCCCTACTTTCAGTCTTAATCTGTTTTCGCACCTTACCGGCAATGCCGATAGTGCGACATTCGCAGCATTTCCAGTTTTGTATACGGTACTTACAGCCTGACAGTGTAGACCAGGCTCCACCCTAGACCCACTGGGTGTCGAATGTAATGGCCTAAATTGTTTAAGATGCCGCAACGCCCAATACAATAGGGAAATACAACAGCGGGTAGAGATAGCATACATGTAGAATCACAGAATCTGCTATACTAATGCTGCATAAATGACGCTTACAATGTCATGTTCATGTAGACGCAGTTACATATAGCTAATGCTTAAACCAAATTGACAGCACTTCGAAGGGCGTTATGCAGTGACGGCTCCAGCCAGGGGTGGCATTGAGCTTTTACAACCCCATTGAACTGTAAGCTCATTTTCTTGAAATGTATTTAAAACCGCGGTACAAAAACAATCCAAAATGTCTGTCAGCGCCTTAAAATAATAATGAACTGTTACAAATGAGTTCAAAAACGAAAATGCGTAGTTAAGAAAACAATTATCTAAAAAAAATTACATCGACCCTGTTTCGTGAGACAATTTTAAAAGAAAAAATGTATAATGTATTGTATCCAACGCCATGTGTGAAATTATAAACGGGTTAATAATATGGTAAAATTTGTCATTGCTGCCACAAATAATTTGCCGCCCCTTTGCGCTTCATTTTTCAGCTCCAGAACTGCGCTGGGGATCTATTATTATGCATAAAAAGGAAATAAGGTAAAATAGAACTGAAAATCCATCACAATGGATGATTGATCAGTGATCACTTAACTGAACTTTTTATGTAGGCTTATTTGGCCCTTATAAATCTGTCATGCAGCACTAGTTGCAGGAAAACAAGGTGTAGGCTTGTCTACAACTAGGACAATGCAGACTTTGCAGATTTAATTCGCCTGGGCAATAATCCAGGCTATAGTAAGCCAGTGTGAAAAACAAAGTCTTGCGATCTCCTTTATTTCCAGTATGCTGCCCTGGGAATCTGCACCTAAAACCAATCGAATTCTTGGCTTGTCATTGATTATATATGCCAATATAAACATGTTTAAATTGTGTTCACTGTGGCCCTATCTAGAGCGGTAAATAGTACACAAGGTGAGGAGATAGGCCGACTGATAGCACATAAGTGACTTAATCATTAATGCACACCTAGTTTGCCTCCAACATAGTACCCCAGAAGTCGGGGAACAAAGAATAGACTTGCAGCCCAAAAGAATAGACGTGCAGTCCAGAGCTCCCCCGGCGAGTCGTAAAAGGCGACTAAAGAAGGGGGAGCGATTCTGTGCTGGCCCTC
>JAQIWG010009831.1:0-10369 GCA_034695025.1 Chamaedrilus cognettii
ATTATAAATCTTCTGCTTTCAACACCAGGCGCTTGCAGTGACTCATTGTAACCAAGATCGGTTCTCTTCTTTTATTTCAACTTAGATTCCTGACAAATTTACCAGATAATAGCTGTTTCTAAAGTTACGTAAAGTGTCATCCAATGACATTTCAACACGGAGTCCCCTACACTGTAAATAAAGACTTATAAATTCTTCACAACATTATAGAATAATATTAAATCAGCGATCTTCGGTGGTGCTCGAACTTTTTGTTCAGTTCCGAGAGAAGTTAAGTTTTTTTAAATTTCTATTAGCACCCCTCCCCCCGGTCACGACTTTCACGAATGTGTGAGACCCCCCCAACTTTTGGAACATAAATATTACCCAGCCATTGGTCCCCCCCAACTTCTGAAATTTTGTTGCGGCCCTGAGTGGTCCCACATATTTTTCAATCAATTTGTGGCACGCAGAGTGTATGTAATTTCAGAGAAAAGGCCAGTAATTAATTGATTTCGACTTTTCGATGTTTTCTTCTTCATTTCAATAGATTTGTTTGCTTTCTATCGACTTCGAGTTCTGAAATGATTCAAAAATTTTGCTAATATAAAGCACTGTAAATTGTCGGAAAAGATACTGTTTTTACAATAATGTTTCAAAAATTGAGGTAATTTTAAGGATCAATGCATCACTGTCCAACTGACTGGCAGGCTCCCATACAGTCGTTGTGACCGACGGTATCACACCGGTCCAGCTTGATCGGTGTCTGTGCTCGGCCCGCGCAGACCGCAACCAACTAGAGTGTGAGGCATGCACAGATGGGGGTTTGATTGTTTGAACCACGAGCGCAGTTCACGGTGGTGCGCGTGTAGATGATCTCCTCCTACAACCTGATTTGCAATGCAACGACACGGCCAACCCAACTTGAGTCTCATTGGTTTTTACTTGTTCCTAAACAAATCAATCTCTGAATTGATTTCAGCATGAACGCAACACCTGTGCACACCTTCAGTCACTCCTCTCTCAAACCAATGGCGTTGCGAGAGATTTCAGTGTCCGAAAAAGTGTGGCACGTTTGCCCCGCCCCTCCCCCCCCCCAATACAAGATAATTAAAACCTTATTTTTGTGTGTTGTAAGGTTAAAGCGGATTTGGCATGAAAAACTGTTTTAATTAATATTTAAAGTAGAAAGAGGTCTCATTTCGATCATAATTTACTAGGCCCCTACATATTGATGAACGGCGTGGTTGAAATGTCCCTCAATCAGAAGACTAGCGTGTGAGGCATGCACAGATGGAGGTTTGATTGTTTGAACCCCAAGCACAGTTTACGATCGTGTGCGTGTAGATCAATTAATCTTCTCCTCGACACGGCCAACCCAACTTGAGACTCAACAGTTCGCATTTGTTAATAAAAACAAATAAATCTCTGAATTGATCTGAGCATTGACTCAATACCTGTGCACACGTTCAGTCACTTAGCAGCCTACAGCAGCCACAGCAGTCATTAGCAGGCTCCGCCCACGGCTGCGATACTGGGAAATGAAGATCCTGGCGTCCCTAGATGTTGATGACAAACAAAGTTTTGGCGTCTAGACTCCAAGTAAAAAAACTTAACGGTAGCGCTGTGCAAGGTTTCAAAAACACCGACCAAGCGCAGTTTCCAGTTCTCTCGGTGTCCGGTGATCGCTCGTTGACGAGCGCAGCAAGATGAAGCTCGCTCTATTGGTCGCTCTCATCGGTCTCGTGCTCTCTGACGAGCAGCCTCGTGCAGTCGACGCACCCACCAGCACGTGAGATACATGTAGTCTATTATTTTAATAACAGGAGCATTTCTGTTGATATTGTCCGCCATCAGCCTGCTCAAATTTGATAGTTGATGGAAACACATAGACGTACTAGCCTAAGCGGTTTTCAAGAGGCACTCCAATAATTATAAAGTTCGATATCAGACTATGGGTCACCGGGCGTGTCTACTATGGGCCCAACTCGCGTTATAAACAACCTTGATTGAAGGATTCAAGGGCACTTAGGGCAGTCTTTATCAAACGCAATTGCGTTTTTTTACTACACTACACAGCACGATAGCAGTAGGGTGCTAATACACCAGTTGTGTGTCTCGTTTAAAATATGCCCCTGTAAATGTCGACTTAGGCAGCGTACATGTAGTTAGTAGTCTGCTGGTAACTCGCAGTAGGCATACACTCCGCCCAGACATCGATTATGCCTGCCGACTGTAATACTGTGGTAGTGAAGATGTGCTTGCAATACATGAATGTAAACCATAAAGCATAAGCCTCTACGTTCGTCAATTACTGTACGTGCTCCAACCTCGTTCTTGTCTGCTTGCAGGGATGACAATTGGACCGGGTCGAAACAGCGAAGTAAGAGTGTTCTACAATAAATATTGCTTGTACATCAACAATATGCACGAAAGATTATCGCGTATTGACATAATGAAGTACACCAAAATCTCCAAGAACAAGGCACTTATCCCACTGGAGTAACCTTGACAAATATAAACGGTTTAACGAATATTTGCGGTTATAGCGGCAGCCGAATATCTACACCGTGTTTTAAAAAAAGAAGAAGGAGACTTAAAGGAAATACAATACACTGAGTTGCTGCGCTGTGGCATGAAAGGAGAACACAAACTTCAATTTGTTCACAGTCAAGGTATTTCCGTTAAAAAGCTGAGTAGCATGTAGGCTATATATCCTCGAGCAACGTAACAGGATATTATTGCAAGAGCGGAGCTTCACTGTAAAGACTATTATATCAGTTGTCGATGATCATTTCGTTAGGCGTATCAAAACTGACTTTTAGCTAGTCAACAAAGTAAATTAAACTTAATACAGTATATGCTATTCTGTCTCGTGGAATGCATTCTACACGGTGTTCCGAAAAAACAAAACTGCTTGATTATGGTCGTGTATCTTCGTCGATAATTGATGGAATTGTTTGAAAATTGACCCAATTTTTTTCGAACAATAAGATCACACATCTAAGCTCTCCAAATTCGACATTTCACGGTGGCATAGCCGTCAAAATAGATGCTAGAGCGCTGAGGTGCACAGAGGTGCACTGCCACGCAGTGTTACCGATAACGCACTCATCGAATTCGCTCACAGTTGTCACTTTCACTGTAAATTTATTATTCTTTGAAATGCATCTGCTTTTTAAGTTAAGTTGTACATATGTCCTGCATATCAAACTAAATTGAATGCTGAGTGTTTATTGAATGGCCGATGATAAGCTTGTTAACGGCAAGAGTGCGTATAATACGTGTATCAGCTCCTGCACAGCCTGCGTGAGCGGTGTATTAGTGGACCGTGTACAATATTAGTTTACAATATTCTGGTACAATTGCAATGAAAATTTGTTCATCAATACGTCGTTGTTAGTGTCTGTAAATTTTCTACAAATATCTGGCATATTGGCAACGCTACTTCGTTTGGCGGCAAAGGTTCCGGTTAAATTGGAACATGGTGTAGATTCTAGAACTCCTTGTTCCATGCGCAGCATATATCTTTACGTTTCTTATCAATTTATAATATGAACCCTCTTTTGGTTTTCCGGCAACATGATAGCAGTGCAGTGCGATGAAATATGGCGTATTTTGTTGCAAGTTTGGTCGTATTCCGACCGGCAAATTTTGAAAACGATTGACATTTAACTACAGTAAGTTACAGCTTTATGAGTGATGCGTTAATTACTGACTATGCCCATGTGAGATTACGCATACAATGGCGAGATGGATGTGTCATTAAAGGACTGATTTTGAGTTTGAGTTCGTTAAACTTAAATTGCAATTTTTTAACAGTTAAGCGATGGTGCGCGCAATGCAAATAGCCACTTAGTACACAACACATATTCGGAGTTCGGCACCTCTTGAATTAGCATAAAGTGCGATCCGGGATATGACTTTAACAAGACGGGGCCCCACAAGGGGCAGGGGGCTTGAGTATGGGCATAGAGGCGCAGGGGGGCAGCGAAGAATGACTTAAAATAATTCTGTCAGCACCCCCCCCCCCTTCCCCGGTTGTGAGATAGAACGGACAGGGGAAACTATAGATAGAGCGTAAAAAGGTCTGCCCGTCCATTGCAAAAATCTTTGCCACCCGCTGGGTATGGAAGCGCTACGGGCCTGGGCCCGTGGGCGGCAATTAGTAAGCCCCATAGAAGTCTGCACGGGAAGAAAAAGTGCGCCTTAATGCGTGTTGACATGCACTGATATGCGCACGCGGCAGTGTACGATACGTATGATAGATGTCGTGTTTGATGACCCATCACTCACATTGCATTCCATGGTCGTACAGCCCCGCTGCAGTTTCGGCGAGGCAAGCGCGCTGCGTCATGCGGGCGCTCAGCGCCCGCGCTGAGCGCCGCCCAGCGACAGGACGTCGTCACCGCGCACAACCACTACCGCTCTCTCGAACTTGCGGCCGACCTGCACGCTCTGGTAAGCAGTGTGACCAGAGGTCATTCCTGCGCTCTGTGACGGAAGTTGTGACCAGAGATCACGCCTACGAGCAATGATGGGCGGTATAATCAGCGAGATACATCGCAGAGAAGCGCTGGCACAGCTGCCGCTGTTGTCAGCGCATAGCATTAACGCGATATCTACCCTTGTTGGCCCTTAGGCTTGACTTCAAAGACTCTCCGTGGAGATGAAAGCGCCCCCGCAAAAGTTAAAAAGTTTTTAATGTATTTAATTTTCATGTATTTCCTAAGTGCAAAACGCTTTCTTGACATCAATTCAAATTTATTGGCCGGGTTAAAAAATATTCGTGGCGACAAAGATTTAATGCAAAATAATTGTAAGTTGATCATCCTACTAGATTTTCATTTACAATAAATTCACTGACCAATACGGATTTTGTGTCAATCTAAAATAAACTGAAAATATGTTCCAATGGTTGTTCAGGACAACCTTTTATTTAGGCTTATCTTTATCAGCCGAGGCAGAGGTCAAAAAAAAAACAGATCATCATCTCAACAGTCGAACCATAGTATGATTGCAATTTACAATAGCACATTATTAAAAGCATAAAAAGTGCAATTCATTGGATCACTATAACACTATTAATTATTGATCTATTTATTTATTAATTACACTACCACTGCACGTGTATGTTTGTTGATGCAGTGTTGTTGTTCGCGTGCTCTGCCTGTCTGCAGACTTGGAGTGACGAGATGTCATCGCTGGCTCAGGCGTGGGCCGACCGCTGTACATGGGCTAACCGCATGCCCTACGAGTGAGTATCCTCACTGCTCAAGCACGGGCCAACCAATTTGCTTGGCTGAATGCATGCAAAAGTAGCTATCGCCCAGTGCTGAAGAACAAAACATTGCCATTGAAAATTGGGTGTGCCGGGTAATTTGATATCATGTCACTTGGCATGTCATGCTTGAATACAGCGCCGGTGTTGGGATGCTCTGCCCCCTCCCATAAAAACTTAATTTTTAGCACACTTAAATCTTTTCCCGTGTGAAACTCACGACCGGCAAGGGAGGAACGCCTACGGAAATTGTTTCTAAAACTTTCCCAACCTACTTCAAACCCAGTAAGCGCTTATTGGCTCCCAGTGGGCCAACACAAATTTCAAACTTAACGTTGAAATATACCTTTTTCGGTAAACTGCGAAGTGATGAGAAGGCTGGCCACGTTCATTTTGCGACAACTATCAAGTCGTGTATATATCCGCAGCTGTGCAGGTAGCCGCCTCGGTGAGAACATGTACGCGCAGGTGAGCCCTGCGGGGGGCTTCCCTGTCCTCAACTTCACTGCAGCCTGCTGGAACTGGTGGATAGAACGCGACCACTGGGACTTCCAGGCAGCGCGGTGCGCGCAAGGCTGGAGCTGCGGCGACTTCACTCAGGTCTGTCAGCGGCTGCTCGCAAGTTGCAGTGATTGGATGTAAAATTGCGTGCAACACTGCCAATGAGAGAACCGCTAGAATAGGTTTATTTCCACCATTGTAGCTCATGACCTGTGACGACAGTGGCTTATATATATAGCGAGATTATCTAAAACCCACGAAAGAGGGGGCGGGGAAGGGGGTGAGGGAAGGGGGTGCAGACGGTAAGCGATTTGTTCTCTCAGATGCGAAACTCACTCGCAGAAGGGGGAGGTGGGTGCTAGAATAATTTCTGTCTAGCTCCCTCTAGGAAAGGAGGTCTGGTATGGCGACACCCACTAGCAATAAAAACAATATACAGGAAATGCACTTCAGGATCAGGTTTTTCTAAAGCAAGATCAGCTGATGCTTCTCCTGGAAACAGCCTTACAGATCTTTTTTCATTAGTGTTCCTCCAGATGTCAGGGCTTTGGTGTCCAAACCTTCCACCCTATAGCCGATTCTTCTTCTTCTCTTCATTTCTCTAGATTCCCTCACAAGCAGGTCGTCCATCATTCCAATACATTATTCCTGCCCGGTCGTCCCTCGCCCGTCATTGTTTCCGTCATCATATCTCTCAACAATCCTTCTTGAACCGTTGGGAGATATGATGGAGGAAAGAATGACGGGCGAAAGAGGACCGGGAAGGAATGATGTATTGGGATAATAGACGACCTGGTTAAGAGGGAATCTGGAGAGGTGAAGAGAAAAACGAGAATCTGATTATCTCTGAAGTCTTTTCTGATTACATGTCGAATCCAGTTTTTCTTTCTTCTGACTATCACTTCCATCCTTGTTTGCTCACGTATTGCCCATAAAACCTCTATAGTTGCTGTCATCTCCGTCTTGCTAATCTTTTTCATTCTTCTCTACACCCGCATTTCAAACTCTTCTATTCTTTGTGACCGTGTCCCCCTTCTTGAGTGTCCAAGTTTCAGCCCAGTATAGTTTAACATACCAAACGACCGCTTTCACGATCCTCTTTTTTACTGCTCAGCCCTTTAGTTGACAGCTCTCTTCTCTTGCTAAAGGCAGCCTTTGCAATTCCAATCCTGGTCATTATTTTTGCTTCACATCCTACGTAATCCACGCTTCCACATAGTAGAACTTGCTGACTTGTTCAACTTTCTGCTCCTTTACGGCCAAACTAATAGATCCCCCACACTAGATAGTTTTATAGGCTTTGTTTTCTACACAATAGCACTAATCGTTGTCAATCGTGGGCTATAGTCTAGAGATAAAATGTAGGTAAAAAAAGGCACTTCCAAAGTGTAAAATCCGGATCTTCCTTGACTTTGTTTGACTTCAATTGCCAATAGTACCAAGCTACACAAACATATAAAATCGCTTTATTTTTCTCTTAATATGTTTACTATCTCTATTTGTTTCAAAAAGAAAATATAAACTTGATCTCTACATTACTTGTCATAAATAAAGATTTCTTTAAAATTTACATTTTAGGATTTTTTGAAACATTTTTCGAAAAGTATAACCCTTGGGGCAGTTCAAAGCATCGATCAAAATCAAAAATATTTGCTATTTGTTTCATTAAAGCATAACTATCGCATACCTTGCCAGAAGTGAATTTTTGTTTTCATTTTCTCACTGCACCTGACTGTGCATGACTCTAAGGGTCTAAACGGCTGCGCATGACTCTAAAGATTTTGACGGCTGTGTATGACCATAACCCTGAGTCAAAGTTAAGTTTAAGAGGCGTAGTACGCCTAAAATAGGTTTTTTTTAATCGCACGCCAAATTAGAAAGGGGTAGGCGTAGAATTACGCCTAAAAATGGCCGAGCGAGGCGTAGGGCTACGCGTTTTTTGACATGCGGTGGCGTAGCCGTTTGCTATATAAGACAGTTAAGGATAGTCACTTTTTGCCGATTTCTCGGTCAAGCTAGGTTACAGATTGACGATAGGCTCTAGGCCTACTGTGACAGTAGCAGTAGGCCATAGCCGTAAGCTATGAAATAGACATTGACTAGTAAGAATGGGACAAAAAATTTCTGTCACCCCTACCCCCCCCCCTCCCCGTCGAGAGCTGTCATCAAAGATACAGGCAACGCTTGTTTAAAAGGCTTAGGCGTAGGACTATGCCGTTTTATCAGAAGGAGGCGTATCGTTACACCGGTTTCATGAGCCTTAAACCGAACTCTGCCCTGAAGGTCTAGATGGCTGTGCATGACACCAAAGGATTATGCTTTTGTTTATATGTACATGAATCTAATTTAAAGGCCTAGACGGTTGTGCATGACTCTAAAGCATGAAGTTAAAGGCTTAGATGACTGTGCAGGACTCTGAGGGTCTAGACAGTTGTGAATAACTCTGACTCTAAAGGCCTAGACGGCTGTGCATAACTCTAAAAGCATGCTTCGTAAATTCCTACACGGCTGTGCAGGACTTAAAAAGCCTAGATGGCTGTGCTGGAGTCTAACGGCCTAGACGGCTGTGTATAACTCGCAAGGCCTAGACGGCTGTGCCTGAGTCTAAACGTCTGCTGTCTGGAACTCTAAAATCCTCGGCGGCTGTTCATGACCCTCAAGGCCTACAGACGCAGCGTTAATTTCTTAGAACCACATGTAAAATTAGATTGTTTTGTTGTGACGTTGGTCTTGACAATTATTTCTTCTTTCACTATTAAAGCGCATATATTGCCAGAGAATAGGTTATTATCTACGTCTAACTTCTAAGTCTAATCTAGCTGTTATCGCTCAGATCCGTAAATAGACTATTATTCTATAATTATTATAGGGTTGTGACTACAAATTACTAAGGGTCACTCTCAGAAAGAGAATTATCTAATCGGCTAAATTGTAGGTCGACTTTGAGCAAAATCAGAATCGAACTTCACATTCAAGCAGCAATGGAAACAGGATCAGAATAATATAAATTTAAAGCTGAAAATTCAAGAACGCGGTGCCTCGAATCAGCAAAGGAACGAAAAATGGCGTTGAGCATGCAGAGACCGCCGAGTCCAAGAGGCGCGCCGTCTGGATGCGTAGAACGCGGCGCGTGCACAAAAAAGTTAAGTCGCAATAAATCATTGGTGCTTTAAATGCTCCCACTACATGTATTTTTTTGTTAGGAGTTTAATCAAGTTTACATCGTTTTGCGCCCCCGCTCTAAGCCTGGCGCCCTATTTGACCGCCTTATTTGCTCCCCCCCCCTCCCCGTCGTTGAGCTACTGCGTATACCGTCATCGCGCAGACGCGACATTGCGCACGAGCGATTGATTCTTGAAATACTGATGCGAAGTACTACTGTGTCACATTGACGTGTAGAAGTGCGGCGGCTAGTTGCGTATTGACGGTATGCTGCGCAGCTGGTCGCGTCAGCCTCCCGCGAGGTGGGGTGCGGCTACGCCAACTGTGCTACAGTGAACGTGGTCGGCGTCGTCTGGACCAACGCGCTGCTCGTCGTCTGCGACTACACTCCGGCGTGAGCAGTTGCTGTGCGGTCTCAGGGAATTATAATTGTGGTCTCGGGCCCAACACAGCCTTAGGCTTACAGCAGCGCTCTAGGGAGTTCGCAATTTTGGTGACAGACACGGAGCTCGCAGTACCGGAGGGTTGTTTGAGAGGCTAGTAATGACTTCCTTAACAGCTGAATTCTTCAACCCCTGCTTGGAAAAAATTAGTTGGCGGATCGATTTAACCCTTGTGTACCCGAGATCAAAAAGTTACATTGTTACTCAAGTGGGGTGTCTGCGCACCCCATGTTGTTTGAAGTTGTGTGCCATGGTTTAAAGCCATTTTTTGCTGTGCACCCATTATCATAAACAGTCTAATCATAGCACGTATCTCTTTAGGATCTGTGTCTTTTCAAGTGCACTTAGCATCAGGATGGGCTTCGTTGACGTCTGCTACCCACTTTTGTCCTGTCTGGTTAGTGTACTTTACAATGACATGGATAATTTTGTCAGTAAGAAAATACTTCAAGGCTTGTGTCAAATCATCAATGTGGTTGGCTTTTTTGGTTAGTCCTGGTGCATTACGTATAACATTTCCAACTTGTCTTTTACCTTGCTTTGGCTCCACGATTTGCCACACAGTACCATCCCTTGCAGTCATTTTGTTGTTACCTGCATCATCGTCACCAATTTCATGATCAGAACTGTCAATGTCTGATACGCCTACTGTATCACTAGTAACACTCTCAGCAGCATTATTATCATCTAGCTTAGAACATGACTCATCATCAGTCACATCATCACTTTCATTATCATCATTGTCACTGTGTTCGAACAAACGGCGAATTTCTTCCGCTGTAAGTACTCTCCCTCTTGCCATGATAGCAAAATTCAAAAATTTAAACAAAAACAAAATTCAACTAAGACCTAAAATACAAACAAGAACAATTTTATTAGATATGATATGTGAACGAAATGTTAAATACAGCAAAAAAACATGTGTAATGTCGAAAATTGTACAAGTACTGAAAAGTTGCATAAATACCCAAGTGGGGTGTGCCCACACCCCAGCTTCCTTTTG
>JAQIWG010009832.1:0-10368 GCA_034695025.1 Chamaedrilus cognettii
TCGAATAATTTGATTGGTCAATTCGGACTACAAAATACGAGCAACCGGCAGTAAGCTCAATGGTACTTTTATTAAGCCATACTTGAAAACTGACAGATACAGCTGCATGTTAAAATACATGTACATCTTGACTATATGTGCATTGGCTTAGGCAGCAGGCTGCATGTGGGTGTAGGCGAGTTTTGGTAGCTTATGGATAGCAATACGCCTGTTTATATGGAGTAGGCGAAGAGCTACTCCTATTTTATCACGACTAAAAATATCCATGGTCTTAAACAAGCACAAATTGACATCCATCAAGTGTGTACTACTGAGAGACGAGGGCATTAACAGACTCTGAGATCCAACTGCACAAAAATCTAAACGTAACCCAGGCTAGTAAAATCATAAATCATTGTGAGCGATCCTTCATCATCTGAGCTCGAATGTGCGCAAGCAATGGTGACTTGGTGCACCCTTTCGCAAGGTGGTCTAAATTAGTCAGCCACGTCCCCGATGACGAGCAGGGACACAAAAACGTTAAACTCAACTTCGTTTTGATGACGCTGAATGAAAAGATGTACAGTCATCAAATAGCTGATCTTTGGGACTCGCGATTTTGTTTTTTGGCATCGATTAGACTCGCTGTTTCTCTGTCTGCTTTGTTCAACTGGCCTTTGAGACTCGATATCGCCTTATCTCTGTTGTTCAGTTGGTCCTTCAGAATCGCTGTCTCCTTTGTGGCTTTGTTAAAATGTTTTTTAAGACCCGCTGTCTCTTTCTCTGCTTTGTTTAACCCCTCTTTTGAACTCACAATCTCTTTGCCTCCTTTCCCTAGTTGTCCCTTGACGAGCGTCAACTCTTGGTTCAGTTTCAACGTCACTGTCTGCATGTCGCTGTTCTCGCTGCATCTCTTCCACTCTGTTCTCCAACATTGCTTTGTCCGTCCGCACCTGCGCAAATTAGTGTACATATTCAGCTTAGTAAATCACCGGGGTCATAAAATTTGATAGTTTTTGAATTTATTCAGATTAGACACAGCTTCGTAAACAAGAGACCGCTAGTTCCCGGCACAGCGTAGCTATAATATTGATACTACGCGGCGATGCTCGGGGCCTAAGGGCTGTCAGGTTCATCGTGGGGCATCGATGGACTTACATGATCTTAGATGAAGGACCTGTGGCAGGAGTCATATGAGCGCACTGGAACCCCTTTGAACACTTTACCGGCATCGTGAAAAGCCATTGATCTTGACAGGGATTCCTCTTCAAGCTGCGGCAAGCCCCTCCTTATTTTGGTAGGCCAATAATGCAGGTTACGTTCTTGTATCCGCGAAGCTGTGGCGATCTGTAAATTAGCTGCTTCCAGTTTGACTTAGAGCACTTCCGCCCAGTGGCGGTTCTAATGGGATCACATATGACACCAGGCCTCCCAAAATTCAGATCTGGTCTCCCCGGTGGCCTCCCCAAAAATATAAGGAATGTTTTTAACCAAGCGGTATATGAAAATGTTAAAGTAATGTACACTGGGATGAAAAAGTGTGTTTGTTGATGGTTTTGGCCTTTAAAGTTTTGTAAATGGCCTCCCCAGTGAAAAGCTCAGTGTTTCAGTTTTCAGTTTGGCACGCTAGTAGTGGAATGGTTTGAGTAATAAAAGGATTGTTCTTTTTATTTCAAATATGACAGAGGCATACAAGTTACAACAGTGACCCTGGGCACCATTAGACCGTTAGCGGGTAATACAGGTTAACCGGCTGTCGCAGGTTACTCACAGAGACAAGGTTAGTGGAACAGTACAGTCGCGTTAGCTATCGTCTTGAAGACAGTTTGAGACACGTGCCATACATAGCCGTGTTACGTCAGGCGACACGGCTATGTATGGCACGTGTCTCTAGCTACACGGTGTAGTGAAGTACATGTAGTGTGATGTCAAATAAACTATCAGCATTAAGCAAAAAAATGTAAGCACCTCATTTCCCTCTGGCGGTTGTTTGAATGCTGTAGAAAATTTGTTGTTCGGAAATTGTTTGTTATTATCCCCCCTCCCCCTCCCGCTGTTGAGTACTGCATAAAGAGGAAAAATGTTCAGGAAGAAAGCCAGTGGCCTTCCCATTGACATTGCGACTTCCTCCAAGAAAATCCTGCAGCCGCCCCTGTTACCGCCTTGGTTTAACGTCGAAGTCGTGTATTATTTAAGAGAACCGGGTTATGAAATTTTCTGCCTAATCTACCCTCATACTTTGCATATCTAGGTTTAGCATTGCTATGCGCTTTGTTTTGGTCCTATTGTTACGATTTTGATGCATATGATAAAGACAAATCATGCAAACGGTTTGAAACAAGCGCTATCTTGCTAATGCATTTGACTTTAATATCCAACCAGGGGATAAGCGATCTGCTAATTTTATATTTGGTGATTTCGTCGTGTAGATTGAAATTGAGGTTTGAGTCGAATGTGAGTCCGAGTACTTTGAATATCGTACCGTAGATATGAGGCTATTGCTGATAGGCAATGCATGCTTAGAGTACTATTATACTCAATGTGTCCTTGAATCCCCCCACTCTCTTAGTTCTTAAAGTTCGTTCTAAAAAGAACGAGTTAGTTCAACTCCTTCTACTGACCTGATCGTTAGTGGCTTGAAGGCTAAGCACGCGCTCGTGGACGTCTTTAACTTGTTGCTCCGCATCAACCACACGCGTCTTTAGCTCGTCGTAAGTCAGCGCTGCTTTGCCGCAGCCGCTCTCTGAAAATGACACCACCATGAAATTTAGGTAAGTAGAAACACAATGCAAAGTTATTAAAAACATAAATCATCGTCAAGTTCAATTGCAACATAGCACATATCACATAGAATTTAAGATGACGCTGTGCCATCAGTAAAACAATATATTTAGTTTTCTGGAATTTTTTCTGCCCTGCGCATTAAATTTGTTGCATAGAACTTACCGTTGAATGTAATCCATCCGATCAGCTCGGTTCTATCCTCTGTGGTGTCAACTACGTTCGCTGATTCAAACTTTACTTTATTTGCACTCTCACTGCCCTTGTTCAGTCTGAGATATTTCCAGTTGTTTTGTTTTGGTCAGTAGATCCTTGGCGCTCTGCGATACGGCGCACGCCGATCTTCTGTCCATCAACTCCTCCACATATGACTTGCAAATTGTCACCATCAGCAGTTGCCTTTGTGCTTCGTCTTCGTGCGTTTGCATTTTTTTGAGTCTTGCGGCTTTAAAGTTTTCTAGTTGCTCATATAGTAATCTGCACTCCTTGTCGATCATCTGTTTTAGTTTATTTTCCTTTTTGACTATTTCTCGTTGACCCGCAGATATTTGTTACATTAGATTCTTTTTGCTATCAGATAGTCGAGATATTTCCCCAGCGCTTGACCCTTTACAATGCTCCAGCTTCTTAAAGCCTTCCTTCAGCTGCTGCAAAAAGAAGTTTGAAGATATTTTCATATCCACCAATTGGTTAGTTTTGTGTTCTAGCGTGGCGCATTGAAGACATATCGAAGCTTGCCGTCGTAGCAGAAAAGCTTCAGTTGTTCCACGAGGTGTGTCTCACAATACATTGGTCGAGCTTGCATCAATCTGCGAGCGTTGTTTTTCTTTCATTGGTACTACGTTATCCAACTGTGTCCCTCTTGCCTTTCCATGTATTTTTGAACAGGCGTGGCGTATATTCTGGGTGAACTCCACGCAAAACGTTGCGGCCTCAACCTCTGAGCATAATTCACATTTGAACCCACTAGTTACCATTATTATACTATCCAGTAATTCTTCCACAAACCGATTATTAGGGGGCTATTAAATCATCCAGTCGGTTTTTCGAACATCTGACGACAAAGCGGACGAGACATCTCGTCTTCGGGCAGTTCTTCTCGTCCATAGTCCTCCAGGCACGTTAAGCAGAACGTGTGGATGCACGGCACAAGCTTTGGTTTCTTGAATGACTTCAAACATATCGTGCATTCTGTGATATCTTTTTTGTTGCTTTACCGTCGCCACTATTATGTTTCTGAACAGTACTGGACTCTCATGCACATTCTGTACCCTTACTTGCTAAAGCATTCAACGTATGATCAGAGGGGGCCTCAATTTATTATTGTCCGACATATCTGGAACTTAGACCATTTGAAGTGGTTCATGTGGACTGTGGAGACCGCCTAGTCCTCGAACGCATAGAAAAGGTCAAATGTCAAATAAGTTTCAGACTGCTTGGGTAAGTTAGCAATTCACATTAAATAGACCCTACCACACACATTTCTGCTGCTCGTGTGTTTCATAATTTACTTGTTTCCCTGATAAATGTCTGACTAGCAACTTATGTTATCAGTTTTCTCAGTGGTAGGTGCCGCATAATTTATCAGTTATGCCTACTTCATTCGTACTTCTGCAGGACGCGTTCAATCATTGTATGGTCACTATATTCATTCTTGGCCTACACGGCGGCATTGTCCAGCGCTGCTCTCATCGTATCTTTACTGATTGTGAAGTCTTTTGAGATCAGGTCGCCTGACTGCTGGCTGCTCTTGACTTTAACATGAAGAACATGCCGTGGTTTGAGGTGCGTGTGCTCCTCCACGCTTTTGTCATAGAAGACGGCAGACAGACGGAACGTCTGCTTGGAGGGAAGAGTGTCAATCAGGTACGTGGCGTCCTACGGTGCCAGACAAAGCGCTAAGCCCCTCTTCAACGCTGCTCCCATCCTGTGGAGAATGTAATCAGCCAATTTGTGGAGATGGTATAGCCAAACGTGGAGTCCATAATCAGAAAGTGTGGGATGAGTTTTACTAAAAATACAAACTACCTTCGGGCCGTTAAGGTAATATGCAGACTTCTGAGATGTCTATGGAGATCATAACAATTTGTCAATGAATCTCTGCCCCCCCCCCCCTAATCTTTCGTGAACTCAATCTCCGCCCTCCATCTGCACACTCGGTCAGGTCTACTGGACGTATGTTCTCACTTTCGGGCAATTGCTCGATTGTTGAGCAATTTCGGGTCTGATCGAGCAATCGTCGAACAGTCGTTTTATTACGCAATTTGTCGAGCAATCGAGAAATAAAAAAAAAATGGAAAAAGTGCTTTGAGAGTGATTTTCGCGGATATTAATGGGGTGTGATTGGTTTGCTGAACGTTGGATATAGGTGTCGAATACTGGGTATAGGTACTTTTTTCCCGAAAATCTTCGTCAGCCCCCCTCCCCCCTCGCTCTTGGGATCGTTTTAAAGCGGAAAACAGGACCTCGAGGGGAAAAAAGGGTCGATATGTATTATACTTAGGAAAAATTTGGTATTAAGCCATTATGATTGTCATCGAGAACTTTCATCAGATCCGATGAGAAAAATTGACCATGTCAAGTGAGGACACTGACATGACATTGTAGCTTGGTCGATTGTCACTGGAACTTGAAACCCTCTGATGATTGATGGCATGACATCGTTACCATGCAAAGTGGGGGGAAAATTGCCCCTAAGTCATGAATTGCTCCCGGACCACGCCCATCGCCTGTTGCTCTATTCTAGCCCACGTTTTTCTTGGGTTATTTGCGCTATGATCAGCTTTTCCGCAATTTAAAAGATTTTGTTGGCTGTCAAACAGGTGGCTGCTAGATTCAGATGGATTTCTGCGTTTGCAGTGTGCAAGTACCTGTACATTTTAGAGCTGCAAGCCTAATCAACTCATGTCTTTTTCAAGAAAATTTATGCGTAAAAGTGGAAAAAGTTAAAACTATGAGACAAAATGTCCCGCAGTGATAATTTCTTTAAAAATACCCGGATCGATAGCAAATCTTGAGTTTAACTTTGCGCTTGACGCAAACGTTTGAAGGACGTACGCGATTGTATGGGGTAGCCATCTGTGTGGCCTATAGCAGACTATTTGAGAGATGGCAAGTCTGGACTTCAACAATGTACGTCGATTGTGCGTGAATGGACTACGATTGATTGAGTGCATGGCTTTGTCTCCATCAACTAAACCCCCCAATCTACACTTCTGCTAGAGAGGGGTGTGGGGGAAAGCAGACAGATCCCACTTCTTCAGTGCTGACGCTTTATACTCTATTATATAAAGTGTCTATGCTGTATCAAGTATCTAAGTATGCTCCAGTATCATGCTTCAAATTTGTCAGCACTTTGCCAATTAACGAATATATTATGTTAAAGATAGCTTACTATTGAAAGCAAATGCTTGGGTTTCTTCTCCAATTTCAAATTTAATAAACAAAGTTTCTCATGTATATCACAACTAACTCTTTTCAATACCCTTAAACTTACTCTGTAAAAATTATTGCATTTCATTCGTTGTGCCTGCCAGTGCTTATTCATTTTAAAGAGGCGGCCACGGGCAATGTGCGGAAACTGAGCATGAATGGGGCCTGCGAGACAGCCCTAACTGTAGGTGTGATCAGATACAGACCGTGCAACACACTGTCGAACATTGCCCTCTAACAAGGCTACACGGGGGCGTGCAAACTCTGAACAATAAGCATGCTTATTTATGGGCTTTAGTTGTGTTTGCTTCCAACCAGAGATTGTTGACATACGAAGGCCACGCCCACTAACGGCTTTCTATGCGACTATATTGATTCCGTTTCATCCGCTAGAAGCTAGATCCGCTGTGTTTAGACTGTTAGCATTAAACACTGTCGTGAAACTGGGTTTCGAATTAGAAAATATTAAATTCCATAGATGGTAGCGCTGTGGTGAAGACAGTTATTAATTTCAAGTTTGAAAGACGAAGTTAGTAAATAAATTAGGCAGCTTGTTATTAGAATTTGCTAATTTTGCCACAAACACCATGTCTTCTGGTTGTTTTAGGCGCCATGGGCTTATTATTATAAACAACTGTCCAGAAACAATACGGAGCCTGTTTTTGCTTGCAATGGACAAGTCTGTTACGTCACTTCTTACATATACTCACATTTCTTCCAACCAGTCACAATTTGCTCTATAGACTGTGATTGATTGGTATGCAGCCATTACAAAGGGTTCACCCTGACTCCGCTGGTTCCCACCGACCACCAAACTTCCGCCGGGTCCCACTGTGATGGAACCATTGGGATGGTGACTTTTCGGTCACGTCGTCAGGATAAACCCTTTGTCACCGGTCCATATTTCCCTCAAGCTCTGCAGAGACATTTCCATAGCCCGCGGGGTCTCAACGCGATTTAGAAGGCATCCTGGTCGCCCTCAAAATGTATACAGTTGTGGCCAATTGATTGGAAACTTTTGCAAAAAATTAGTTTTTTGTGGTAAAATTATTTTAACTGCGCAAATTGAGGTTGTACTTGATCATAAAACTAAAGTAAGATACTTAACATACAAAACAGTGCAACAAATTGAAATATGACAGATATTTTAGAGGTTTTACCTACAAAATGTTCTCAAAGCAAGTCAAAAACATAGTGCATACATATAATGTAAATATGCCGCAAATCGCTCAAATGTTTAGCAAAACTCTATTATTTATTGTTTTATTATTTATTAAATTGGCTGTTTTGTAGGCGAACTCAATCTCAGCGAACGGATTGCTACAAAATTGCAAAAAATGGACAAAATAGTCACAAAAAAAATGTGAAAATAAAAATGGACGCATTTTAAATCTGTTCAGGAATTAATTAATTATTGAGAAATGCAGTATTATTTATTATTTCAGAATAATTTTAAACTGAAATGCAACCGAATGTTGATTCGATATGTCTAGGAATCTAAAATTCATTTGGATTTGAAATTGTAATAATAGATAACACCATAGGGCTAAAAGCAGTAAAAAGCGGAAGTTTCCAATGAATTGGCCACTAGTGTAGATTGGCCTGCAAAGAAAAGAGTGGGGCATCCCGGTGTCAACGGCTAGAAAGAGCGCGATTGACCGGCTACTGAAGTGTAAGGGCGCGAAGGCCTATGGCTCTGCGAGATACATGTAGATAGAGAGAGAGAGCTACAGATACTGTAGCCCTGCTAGAACCAATAGTATTGAATATACTAATTTATTTAGCCCTACGTGTTTGAAATATAGTTTAAACATTAAACTCTGATGTCGTCACTGCGAGCGGCAGTCGTGTCTAACCACTTACGCATCAATACGGGCCTTAGATATCAAAGCGCATGAGGCTGCGTGGTCCTCCAGAAAGAAATCACACATTCAATACTTTATTTAAGCGACTTTTGTGTCATTCTGTAGTGACTAAAATAGAGTTTTACTTTCACGGAACGATCGAGGTACGAAATCGAACCACTGCACGTTAAGGCTGACAATCTGGATTAATCTACCGTGTCTTTATTCAACGTTAACTTCAATTTAATAGTGTCCCTAGTCAAATCTGCATCCCTTGAAAAATCTAGCTGTCTTGCCGCAATGACTGTTCCTTGAAGACTGCTCGCTGCAGGGAAGTTGCAGCTTAAACAAAGAAAATGGGGAAAGAGTGAAGACAAAGCCTAAATAACGATTGCAGCGCAAGTTAATCTAGTACCGTACGCTTAGTCATATTTTCAAATGCTGCACATACGCGATGACGGGCAGGACGCTGTTGCTACAGACGAGCTGAAGAAATTCTGTCAGACGCTCGTCTACCTTGCGCAGTTTAAATTCATGCGACGCTTTCAAACTGGCAGCAGCATTGAAATAGGCCACAATGAAGAAAGTACGCAGACATGCCAACTGAAGCGAGACACACTTGACGTGGACTATATGTTGTATTCTACTCAAGGATATGCTTTTCTGCCCACGCAGATTGTTCTACCCGAGTTCAGCGGAGCCGTGTACAGGATCTGTACATCAGGCGTGCATCCGGGCTACGCCATCCTGATTGAAGAGAAGAGCGGCGCTGAACTGAAATATAATAAGCCTCTGGGTAGAGATTCAGTCACTTTTTTAGCTTGCACGGACCTGCAGCGCAACATCGCACGATACCAAATGCGATGTGTAGGTTGCAGTATGCTCACGAATATGATGATACATTTAGCAACACAATACCGTTTCAAGATCATGTTTATGCTGTACACTATCCGTACTGGCCCGCAGAGGAGTCCGAATGGATTACGCGAACACGCCGTCACGCCTGTCCGTCCAAGTCTGTCATCAAGCAAGTCGTCAGATACGGGTGTGATTTTGTTGGCGTGGCGCACAAACTGAGTTGCAACAGGGAGAACAAGAACGAATGGAGGTTTTCATTCTCAATGGCGGAATTGCTCATCATTCGTAATTGGAAGAGCTCACAGAGAATCGTCTATAGAGTTCTCAGACTTATATACAAAGTAGTTGCGGAAGAACAGATAAAATAAACAACGAAACCTTTTTATGCACCTATTACTTCAAGACATTGATGTTATGGTCATGTGAAGAACGACCAAAGAACTTTTGGGCCGAACATACTATATTCCAATCAATACAGGAACTACTGATAGAAATGGCAGAGTGGCTAACGTCAAAGTTCTGCTGCAACTATTTCATATCATCCAACAACATGATGGATCACTTGGTAAACACTGACGTATCCTGTGATGTCGCTGTTCGCAGTGAAGCTTCTACATCATCGGCTTTAATCGCACAATTTGTGTGGTCGTGTTTGCTAGAAGAAAAAAAATAAATTAGAAATATACCGCTGAGTTCCCATCCTGGACTTACAGAACTATTTTTATTTACGATCTCATTCAGAACACTGAGGACAACTATCTAAACCTATCTTCTGGGGATTTTTTATCACATTCGTCAAAGGCACTGATACAGGAACTGGCCGATATTTACCGCTTACTCACTTGTTACAGAGAGGCAGTCAACCGTGATACAGCGAGAGCGCAATGTATGCACAAAGCAGACGAATACTTTAGTGCCTCTACGAGACTGCGTCAGTCTACGAAGCGTACGTGCATTGGAATCACTAAAAGCGTTCGAAACTGGATTGTCGGCTTCTTCGCGGCGTACAAGGCCGATCACATAGCATCCGATATTGCTATGTCTGCGAGCTGCTCACGACTCGATTAAAACGCTGATTTTAAAATCCTTAGCCTTGTTGGATTTGATGCACGGCTTGCATAAAGCCCAGTTAAGGACATTTTACATTTTAATTCTCATAACATCGTTGCATGCAAAGTTGCATTAAAAATGGAATGCAAAACTGCATGCAAAATATGAATCGTGCACACGAGGCCTTAGAAATGGAAACTGCTCTCGGTCCGATAAGGAATATATAGACCTCTTATATGGAGATCATGCAATATAGTTACATTAATCCCTGCGCCCCCCCTCCCTCCGTACATTCAAACACCGCCCTCAGTCTGCATGCACACTCGGCCAAGTCATCCGCGCGTAGCATGTACATTAGGTCGGAGTGAAATTTTGAAAGTGATTTTTTTTCAATGTCCTGGTGTTCATTAGTTGCCATATGCCT
>JAQIWG010009833.1:0-10367 GCA_034695025.1 Chamaedrilus cognettii
CTCCCTACCACTTTGGGCTAGAACGGAAAAACTCAAATGCAGAGGCAACGGAGTTTGCCACTTCCGGCTACCGCGTGAAATCTTGAATTGAACTCCGTGACCTGGCCAACTACGTCCGAGAGCTTTGCTCCCGTATAAACCCCTAGTTGGATATTTTAGTTAAAATGCATTTTGCGGCTTTGCGGCTTTGCGGCATTGCGAAAGCCGCTTTGCGGCTTTGAGACTTTGAGGCTTTAAGACTTTGAGCCTCTGAGTTAACTCTAGAAGGCGTTTCTAGCGATTTGCTTATGTAGTTAAGGAATACACGCTTTGTGAAAAAGGTGTGTGAAGAGTACAAGATTTAACCCCTAATCGGAAATTTTAGTTAAAGCATTAGCAAGATGGCGATATTTAGAAGCGTCTTTCATCTTTTTTCTTCACTATAATGCAGGGAAAAAATGAGGTATTAAGAGTTTTGCCGATTTAGACCCAAATCTCCCTACCCCACCATCAACAGTCAACGCCAGGAAGCGCCCCAGCATGCAGCAGCATCAGGCCATTATATAGCGGCCTCTTCAATCGGACGACTATCGATGTCCGATACAGCGCTGTGTGCTTACCAGCCGCCCATCCAGTCTACGGAGGCCAGCACACGCCAATATTGTTCTCGATGATGATTGCTCTCAAACTTCGTGGGACTCGATATTTTCTGATAATTCCAGAATTGCAAGTTATATTCGCTTATTGATTAAATTGTTGTTAGGCTATTTATAAAAATAGCGGGCGTTAATTTGCTAGGTCCCGAGGCACTTAATCAAAACTCTTTCATTTTCTCGGTTATATTTATTTTAGTTGTTCATCTAACACGCAACTACACTGTTAAACTGTGCCACAATAAGGGCAGTGTAGTAGCCGTGGACACCTGTCTACGGCTGCCTCAGGGAACTCGGTTCCCTCTCAGCCCGCCCTTATTGCTTCACGTACAAAGTCAACTACTGTTTGTCTGATACTCCTGCACTGTTTGTGAAGCAATAAAGATGATGAAAAAAAATAACAGTTACTACAATAATCGTTATTACTACACAATGTCCTTAAACTTCAAACTAACCTTTTCTTCTTATTTTTTTACGATAATTAGAACCACGTAATTACATAGAAGTTATTTGAAATCGGAGTAGAACTGAAATATTTATCTAGTATGTCAGAAGCGAGCTTCCGTACAAATTCTACACCACAGCGCCACTAAGCGGCATAATAGCGCATCGATAGCGGAGAGTATCGCTTGTGCTGCAAGCGCCATCTAGCCGCAGTGGAAAAACATATATCACAGAAAGTAGAGTAGTCGGATAAATGTCAATCAACGCAAGATCATGCCATTTTTAGAACACATTTCTGTATCTAATTTTGGATTTGGTTAGGATTAGGTCATGGTTTGAACTGTGGTCTAGGAATTTACTTCTCAAAATACATACATGATCAAAATATATTTGAAATATATTCAGAGCCATAGATATTAGAAAATAAGAAAGAAATACAAAGATACATATACAGAGACATGTAAATACATAAGAGATATATAATTTATAATTTAAAATAAACACATAAATGTAAAATCCGTATTTAACTGCATAATGGCAAAATAAAACACAAATATTAAACAGGCTATGAAAGATCCAGTAACTCACTATTTCATAGTCTCATCTAAAGTTTATATATCAGCCTCATTTTACAACTCGATGTACTGTATTTTTTAAAGAGAAACAAATCAAAGATACGATTAATTATATTTATGTCAATTGTTTTTATCTGAATAGTTTGTTTTTTGTTGTTTAGAGACCGTGATTAACACTAAGACTATATACAGTCCGGTAATGTGCAAGGGAGCCTGCACAGAACCGCTCCCCCTTCTTTAGTCGCCTTTTACGACTCGCCCGGGGAGCTCTGGGCTGCAAGCCAATTTTTTGTTCCCCGGCCTGCAGGGGGTGAACATCTTGATTACTTATCTTGATAGAAATATCTTTGGCTAGTGGCGATCAGGAGCGGCTATAAATAGTTTAAACGTGAGATGATTCAACACGCCAGCCGCCTAGCCGTAGCTCAGGTGTGCGCGCGTGCGTGTGTGTGTGCGTTGCGAATGTGCGTTGCGAAAGAAGAAGAAGGAAATCTGCTGTTATTTCTATCGGCGCTCGTCGGCGAAGCGTGAACGCATTGTCCACAGCGGTAAATGTACGCTCATTGTCGACTGGCGCCAGACTGGCGACTGGCGAACAAACCGTTTACTTCAAATGACAAGCGAGAGACAAAGCGAGGGAAGATTGAAGGAGACCGCTCGAGATTAAACGGAATAAACAAGCCAGAACTCGTGCTGTGCAAGTTTAGCTTACATGTACATGGGAGAATGAATGCCAAATGTGAGCAGAACAATCTAAATGAAGTGAAGAAGACAAAATCAACATTTAGAGCATCAGCATCGTGCAATCGTTAGGGTCGATTCCATGAAGTTTTGAATGCGTTTCAAAATTTTGACGCGCCAATTAAACTGCATCAAAAGCTGTTACAAAGAAAATCGATGCAATGCGGTCTTAATTAATCCTCTACTTCAATGTTCAGCCACAAACCATCCACCCCAGCCGATACTCAGCCCTTCTCTTCATCTCTGCATGGGATTCCTTCTCGAGCAGGACGTCTATCATCCCAATACGTGGCCTTCCCGGTCCTCTCTTACCCACCATTCTTCCCTCCATCGTATCCATCAACTCTCCTCTCGCTACAATTTCAATTCAGTTTTTCTTTCTTTGCACTATTCTATTCCAAATGTTTAAAAATTAATAATGAGTTTACAATCAGTTTCGACGTCCGAACACGCGGTCAGACATGCATGTAAGTTCAAGACTCACTAATCTGACGCCGTCGGGGAACCCAGTTACGCGCCATTCATTCTTAATTTAACGGTCGCGCGCTGCGATCTGTTGCAATGCCCATACCGCGACAAAACAGTACACATAACTAGGACGGACCCACTGTCTCAAACTCTATGGATGACGTCACAGAAAATTTGCGCCTGCTCAGCGCGGCGTCAGGCCACGCCCACATCGCGCGCGAGATACTCGGCGATTGAATAATTGTCACCTGGTCCGCGATCGGTGCATTCTATGACAACTTTTTCAATAATCAAATATATTTCGTACAAAATGTATCAAGTTTGGACAATTATCAAATAACTGCTCAGAAACATTGGACATCCTCAAGCCGAAACATTTGCTCGGCTGCTATATTAGACGTCAATAATACTCTGGCATTGTCATGGCATGGATGACTCCTGTAATAAATCCAGCGTGAATGACCCGAGTTGGTTATTCCAGCTCCGCTAAATATCGCCTCATGTCATGCGTTTCACTTAATGAATATTTGTGTATCATCATATTAAGTCATAAAGCACAGGCTATCAATCCGAACGAAGGTCATGAACGTAGCACTTCAACTGCTTCATAACACAAATGCATAGGCTCGATTTACATTAGTTCTACGTTGGCTACACATTTTAAATTATATAAATGATAGTCGCATCATGGCCATTGTAACTCCAAAAGAAATACGGTGAATAAAAACGATGAGGGGGGGAGGGAGATAATAGATATTCTTGTACAACTGGTGCAGAATGAATGAAGTTCATTCATACCAGTTGTGCACGACGAAGGCGTGCACAATGCTCTCATTATCGCTCAGCCTGGTCGCGTGCCTGCAGCGGTACTGGACGGAGCTGCCAGGCCTCATCGCCCCCCCCTGCTGTGCCCCCGCCCCCCCGCCGCCGCCCGCCCCCCGGTTCCCGGTCGCGTTGCTGTGCGCGTAGAGTGTGCCCAGAGCTCCTTCCTGCGCGCTGTAACGCAGCTGGCCCATAAGGTCGCGCCACGCGGCGCCCTTGAACCAGTCAGGGAAGTTGCAGGCGGACTGCGGCCAACCCTGGACGTCTGGCGGACAATCAGTGTGGCAGGATGTAATGACAATTACCTTAACTTCTTCTTCCTCCTCTTCTTCTTCTTTTCAAAAAATTTAAGAACCGTGAGTTAGTAACAAAGACTGTTACAGTCCTGTGTAAGAGGGTCGCCACAGAATCGCTCACCCTCCTTTAGTCGCCCTTTATGATTAGCCCGGGGAGCTCTGGGCTGCAAGTCTATTCTTTGTTCCCCGATTTTCTAGGGTAGACGACCTTAACTGGCGAGCGAGCAAAAAAAAAACGAGGCGCTGTGGTGTAGGGGCAAAAGGCGTCGGACTGGGAATCAAGAGACCTGGGTTCAAGTTCTTATGCAGGCAACTATAAAACTACAGCGTTACAGGTCCTCAGGCAAGGCTGTTGCCACAAGTGCCGCTAGATGATGACAATTTCTTGATCTGGGTAGCGACAGGAAGCTCCAGTATTCTAACCTAACCTGTGCTGACACGGACATGCCTTAAAGGCCTGCCAGTAACGCATTAGAAATTAGAATTGACGTCAAAAGCGATGATGATTATTATGAATATCTTTTAATTCACTCAAAGAGCAGAGAGAACACACATACAGGCACATGACAACAAATACAAAAAATCTTATATAAGTAAACGTATGCTAGAATTATATCAGCTTTTTTTCGATAAAAATATTATTATGTTAATTTCTCAGCAATATTATAATGCAATAATCAGCTCAGATATATTGATGAAACACTCAGTCAAAATATATATAATATATATATATATATATATATTTTTTAAGCCATTGGTTGGGGTTTGGCCATGCGGATCCATCAAGCAGGCACCAAGTAATCAAGGAATCGGATCGTCAAACTAGACTAAACGTAGTGTAACTCTACCTTTACTGAACTCGAGCAGGAAGGGTCCGTCAGTGGCACTGCGCAGCCCTCGACAGGTGGCGTCCGCGCTCATCGCCAGCGACACCTCGCTTCCGTAGTGTTGATACTTCTGTGTGTTACAATAGCAACAACAACAACACTATATATATAACGCCTCGACAGTGGCAACACGCTTCCATAGTTTGATCCCTTGGTGTTGCAATTAAAACAACATTAGAAGTAACGCCTCGACAAGTGGCGTCCGCGCTCATCGCCAGCGACACGCTTCCATAGTGTTGATACTTCTGTGTGTTACAATAGGAACATCAACAATAAAAATAACGCCCTCGACAGTGCCTTCAACTTACAAAAATTTGCAAAAATTAATAAATTTCATCTGCCTCCTTGCTTTGTTAAGGAACCAGGAAATCATCATCATCATTTACGTTTCACGTCCACTTTTCCGTGCTAACACAGTTTGGACGTTCCCCACAATGAGACTCCCCAAAAACACTTGATTCTTTGCAAAGATTCTTTGCGATTCGTAGCAAAATAAAAGGTAGATTGATGAAAGATCTGCTTTTCCAGTGCTCGGTATGTATTAATGGTGTATGCAGTCACGTTCACGTTTCAGTGCTAACACAGGTTGGACGTTTCCCACGATGGGACTCCCTCTTAACTCCCGATTTTTTGCCACCTCTCTGTTCACGCCTCGCTCCTTCATATCGCTCTCTACTGCCTCGCTCCTTGTTGTCTTTCCCCTCTCCTTTCCAACTCTCCCCTCCACATCAATGTGTACTGTTTAAGGTAATTATCGTGGTTTCCTTGTTGTTGGGGATTTTCTCGCTTATTTCGTGCCTGACCTGACTTCCTCAGTGAGCGTGGGCGGAAGTACGGGTTCACCCGCGCGGGAGATCATTCAAGCTGCGGGGATAAAGGTCGTTGCTCATGAGCTCGAAATACGGCTGTCGATTGTCTTCCGCGAAACTGACCGATTTCGTGTTATAGGAATAAACGCGCAACTCGTTTTAAATGTACAGAATTTCTTGCATAGCATAATTTCGTTTCGAACAATTTAGCATCAGTTTCACGGCCTAAATCGGTTATAGTTTCCTAGAATTAGTTTTACCCGTTTTCCTCCTCTTACACCTTGCTGCATCCCTTTTTTATAACCCTGTTGTTTACCGCGGCAGTGCCTGCTTCTCTGCTATTGGTCTAAGCCTAATCCCTGGACCAATTATAATTTAACCTGCAGCGATGGCTGGCCTCCAATTGGCTGCCATCTAATTACAACGCCAATGCCCGGTTGTATGTAGCACCGCGTCTACTACTTAAGTTAGTCTAACGGCCTAACCTTCTTAGGCCTCCCCAATGTTTTGTTCATTTTATTTAATCCTCCTGTTATTATCATTCTATATTTATCCCCCTCTGTACAAATGTGTCTACATGCGGATACCCAGTCTTCCTCATTCATACGTTCCACATGGCCAAACCACCTCAGTCTCCCCTTTCTCACTATGTCCATTATACATACGACACCTAGCCTCTTTCTAAAATCTTCGCTTCGACACTTCTTCTTCAACGACACACCACACATCCTCATAAATCAAATCATATTCTATCTATCCTAATTGATTTATTAAACAAACACATTTTAAAAGAGAAAATCGGGTTCAAAGGTTATGTGTATAATGTAGGCTTATCTCTTACAAACGGCTAATTTTGAAAGAAAAAGAATTAGAACTGACGAAGCAGCGGTAGCGATCGTCCTTGGCACTGAGACCCGTCCCCGTGAACCTGCTGTAGAAGTACGTCTCCGACCCGTCCTTCCACGCGGCCAAACACTCCATGTCCAGGTCTACACACACAACCACACACTCTATGTACTACCTACCTACACACACAACCACACACTGCACGTACTGTCTACCTACACACACAACCACACACTCCATAACCAGGTCTACACATACGACCACACACTCTATGTTCAGGTCTACACACACAACCACACACTCCATGGCCAAGACTACACACAACCACACACTGTCTATCTACACACACAGCCACACACCATGTACCATCTACCTACACAAACAACTACACACTCCATGTCCATTCTACACGTACAACCACACACTCCATGTCCAGGTCTACAAGCACAACCACACAACTTCATGTGCTATCAACACAACAACCACACACTCCATGTCTCGTCTGTACAAAATAACCACACACTTGATAGGAACATAAAGTGCGTGGTCCTACGCACGCAATCATTTAACCAACTAGCCTAACCTCCATTTTTGACCTCTATTATGTTGATGTCGATGTTTTCACACGGTTAGACGTTTGGCGCCCTGATGAGGACTGCTCGAGCTGGGTTTTTATAGCCGAAACCAATTGCTTAAGATAATTAACCAGTCATTAGTTAATTGTGTCCGTACCGCGCCCGTTGTAGCTGGCGGTGGCCGCGCAGTGGTTAAAGCGCAGCTGGTAGAGCGTGTTGCTTGCACAAGGCTTGGCGTACGACGTGGCGCGCTCACACGTACCGTGCACAAGGTCGTTATAGGTGAAGTAGTACGCCTCTTGGAACGGACAGCGCACGGGCTGCGCGGGCTCTGCGCCACACACGGGCGTACCACTTACATGTACACTAGCACCCTGCACCTCACGCACAACTGCAGCACCCTGCACCACACGCACAACTGTAGCACCCTGCACTACATGCACAACTGTAGCATCCTATACACAAAACGGTCACACTCCGCGTGTAGAAGAAAAAAATGGACACAGGCATTTGAAATTTGGTACAGGCTTGGAAATCACCCGTACCTAACATGTGCTAAAATTTTACAATAATGGACTGATCATTGGTTTCACAAGGAAACAGTTTCTTGTGCCACTATTGTATGGGAGGATACGTGTATATTTGAACGAATAGAGATACTTTCTCAGAGTAAACTTTAGCCGGTTATACCTTCAAACTAAATATTTCCATTGATCTCAAAATTACATGAGTTAAGCAGCAAAGCAACGATTCGTATTTGACCAAAATTTATGCAAATCAGTTTTAGCTAGTTTTTAGACTATACTATGACCGCTTGAAGGCGTCACGGGGGGGGGGGGTGACATCTAAAGTGATACTTTATCTCTTGAGACCGGCGCATGGGTCTTGAACCCAGGTCGCTGAGACTCGCGTCCAACTCCTTAATACCTCTTAATAGGTTTTAGGCCTAACCACTACACCACATCGCCTCACCTGTGGCATTGAAATGACTATCATCAAGTCAAGTCAAGTAATTTGTTTGGAAAGCAGCAAACAAGCAAAACAAAATAGTTAAACAACTATAAATAAGTTAAATGCTGGCTGCCTCTCAGGCTACCTGAGAGGCTAAACTAGCCCATCAATGCTGGCTGCCTTATCACATTAAGTAATTCTAACCGTCCAGCAAACAATTACAATAAATAACAAATCATCTACGGTGACGCCAGCACTAACACAGTAGGACTACAGGCTACACCAATTAGGACTCAATGAACGAGGAAAAAATGAAATAAAGCTTCAGCCATGCAGGCGCTCTACTATTTGGCTAAATTCAACGTTTGCTAAAAATATAAATCTTTTATTCACCATCCTTAAAAATATACATTAGACAAAATATATTGTCTTATACTCACTCTTGGAAATGTGAGCTATACTCTGGTATATCGTGTGTATTATACACATGACTATCATGTGTGTTAGACATCTCTTTTTCCATACTCCTCACTCTTCACTCCTCATAGTGTCCTTCCTTCCAGATAAATCCACTCCCCATATCATTAATTAATGTTCAGCAGAGAAGAAGTAATATATAAATCTTCTATTCACCATCAAGACAGAACACAATAAGAAAATATAAACTTAAATAAACGTACAGTTGAAGTTAGGAGTAATACTGGGAAGGGCAACTTAGGAAGGCTCACAAAAATAAGCTATATTCTTTACAGGAAGCTTCACGATGAAAGCCTCCAATAAATTGTTCAGGGACGACAATCATAATAGAACACGCAAGTTAGTTAACAAAAGTTAACGCCCAAGTAAAACAATTAGGAACGGGACAAGATCAGCGAATGTAAAAGAGCTTTGCGACAAAAAACTGAATAGTTTTCAAAGAAATGCCACCTTCAGATTATATGGATCCCCAAAAATGCTCAAACACCTGTGTTTGCCACCCCACGGATCGATATTCTCAGAACACAGGCCCTCGTTCGTTTCGACCGAAAATTTATTTATTTAAATTCAAAGTCCGTCGTCCAATACGTGCCGGACGCGAATATGGAATCTGCGCCAATACATCTTGGCTCTTAGTAATTTGCATACTAGATGGAGAAAATCTGAAACTGAAATCAGCAGACCTAAACTAACTCTAACCCTAGCTCCAACCCTAACGAAGCCCTAACTCTTATCAAAATCTCAACCTACCTGAATTTCAATTCCTCCAGCCGGTATGCAAATTAGCAGGAGCCAAGATGCATTGGCGCCGATTTAATTTTTGCGCGTCGGTCACGGGGTGATAAATATGCAATCTGGACGCGTCGTAAATTGAATTTGAAGCGCCGCGAGCCGGACGCCGGACATCGCGGGCCCCGGGCCGGGACACCGGCCAGGGGAGGATGTCCCTGGGGTGCACTCAGGGGGAGAGGAGCCTGTCATCTCCCCCATTTGGGGAATTGTTTGTTTGCCCATCACACAACTAATGCACACAACAAACGTTGCGTTCTCCTGTTCCCCTGTTGGTCTCACTATGGTCCTCAATCCCTGGTCGAGACAATGGTTTATTCCGCTACGATTACGCATTATATGCAGATTAGGCTAGTTTGATAGGCATTCCGAGATATAGGCCAACACATACACATGCCATAAAATCATTTATTTGGTTGGCCTCAGGAAGGGCATCCGGACGTAAAAACTCAGCTCCAGCAGTCCTCATCAGGGCGCAAAGCGTCTGACCTGTGTGAAAACATGAACATTAGCGTAATGGACGTCAAAGAGGCGTAGTAATACATCAAAGATACACATACGCGCGTTTTGTGGCCGTATTGCCCTTCACGTTCAGCCTTAACGTGTAGCTATAGGGCCAGGGGTAAGCCATTTGCAGCCCGCTCTCCAACTTAAAATATCCTCCGCATCCTCCGATCTATGCCCTTTAGCCTTCATATCCCTCCTTTTTGCACATTTGTAACTTCAGTACATGAACACAAACAAGAAATAAATGACTAGTGTCAAGTTACTTCGCTAGGCATAAGAGAGTAAACAAAATACATAATATACCACGTGAGAAAGATATACTCTTGTAAAGAATATATACTCTTGTATCTATAGATATACTCTTGTAAAGAATATATACTCTTGTATCTATAAATATACTCTTGTAAAGAATATATACTCTTGTATCTATAGATATACTCTTGTAAAGAATATATACTCTTGTATCTATAAATATACTCTTGTAAAGAATATATACTCTTGTATCTATAGATATACTCTTGTAAAGAATATATACTCTTGTATCTATA
>JAQIWG010009834.1:0-10367 GCA_034695025.1 Chamaedrilus cognettii
TGGACATGATTTGAGCTGTGCAGCCACCCGAGGCCCACGAGTCTCTAACCTCTGGGTGCCGGGTGTGACAACGCTTATGTTCCCCCTCGTTCGCTCAGCGTAACTCACTCCTGGGGCGCGTCGCAGCTATCTGCTTCCTCGCCTCAGAGAAGGAGATGCCCGTGGTGGTCTTCCGCTTCTGGATGATCTTTTCATGGAGCCATTTGGGGCAGTCTTTAGAGTAGGCACTGTGCGACCCCTTGCAGTTTGCGCACTGTTGTGAAGCAGTGCACATGTCTGATTCGTGACCTTCCTGTGCAGTTAGCGCAGACTGCCGGTCTGCTAGAAGAGTTTTGATGATGGTCAAAGCGCTCACATTTATAGCAGCGAAGGAGGTTGGGATATAGGTCTCTACCCGTATGTTCAGATAGCCAACCTTGATAGAAGTAGGCAACTTGTTTGTAGAAACTTGTTTGTAGAAAAGCACCGCAGTTGCAGAATAAGTGGTGATACCATCTCTTTGAGTTCTGATGCGTCTAGCTTGAATTACCCCCTGGTCGCAGAGCTCTGAGATGATCTTGGCCTCGGAGCAGGCCAGGAGGTCACGAGAGCGCACCACACCTTGTATTTCATTCAGTGATTGTGCGGTGATACTCTAATTGAAGTATCCAGTAAAGTTTTCGCCTGCAGGAATAGGTCGCATTGTTGAAGGTTCATTACCTCCACCAGTATACAGCCACTTCGTAGTTTGGTGATGTTTTTTGGCTCACCGGCTAAAGTGTTTATAGCCTTCGAGAGGGCGAAAGGCACAATGGTTGGCGAGACCCGAGCTGGCGCTGGTTGCCGCAATGATGAGGAACCTAGGCCAGCTAGCTTCGTCAGGTAGCTCGTTGGCAACAGAGTTGCTGGCACACAAAGGGGTGGTGTGCGCTTGGACCGATGGTCCTTGATGGGGGCAGGGGGAAGTAGATATTGCCATGGAGTTTCGGTTTTTCGATGTCGAGACAACCCTACCCTCCAGTGGGGTCCTACAAGGGGACATCAGAGAGAGCGGTATTCACCTGTCCTTTGATGCCCGAGATTTGCTCGGCGTGATATTCTCGCTACTCGGCTAAAGCGTCAGCACCACCAAGACTGACCCCAAGCTTGGTGGCTATGTTTGTGCCTTTCGCTCGATTGACCCCTAAAGCCACCGCTTCTAGATATGAACCTACCCTATGGTATTGTATGGTCTATATCTATAAGCTTGGCGTGACCAGCCGATTGATCGGGGAGGGCCACCTCGAATGCCCGTCTTAATTGAATTCAGGGCTAAAGTGACGTGTCGAGGAAAGCACAGCTTCAAACTGCACCCCCCCTCAATCACCAGGATCCCGTCATCCATTTTTACTGGTCGCAACCCACGGCAAAACGGGTTGCCTTCATGGTCACCTCTTACGACCTGCCCGAAGGAAGGCAGCCTACCTATTCTAACCCCGAAAGCATGGGTAACCGCTAAAAGCGGCGTCCTCGTACTTTAGCCATGCACCCAAAAGGGCGCACGTTGCCACCCCTCCACCGACTTTAAGGTTGTACGTAGGGCTTGCACCCCTGGCTAGATGTTGTTTTGCTGGGTGTCATTGGAGGGGCGGAGAGGAGAGAGGGCCTCACTTATTGACGACGACGAGCAGAGTGACGAGGTACTCAGAGTCGAGCACAAAGTCTTCCTTCTTCACAATGTCAGCGAGGTTGCGTGACAGCAGACTGCCTCTGTAACATCACAACACATGACTGGCTCTGTAACATCACAACACCAGACTGTGTCTGTAAAATCACAAACCCCAGACCTGCCTCTGTAACATCACAGCACCAGACTGTGTCTGTAACATCACAGCACCACATTGTCTCTGCAACAGCACAGCACCTGTGTTCTGTAACATCACAACATCAGAGCGTGTCACTACACTAGATCATGTCTGTAGCATCACAACACCAGACTAACTCTACAACATCACAATACCCAGGCCAATGTCTGTCTTTGTAACATCACAACACCCAGGCTACAAAGGTGCAACATAATACAACACTATGACAAATCAGAATCCATTGAAAATCTAATTTTAGTACAATGACGCAAGCAACCCAACAACGCTCCAAGTGACGTACTTGTTTTACACAATTTGTGAATCAAGTGAATCTCTAGAATTTGTTAATCTAATCAGATCATGATTCTTGAGTGAATAGGGCAAGAAAGAAATGGACTTGGGATCTCTAATGATTAAGGACCGTGCAAAGTGAGCGTACATACGTCGACTTGCGCTCGAGGTTTTGCAGGTTGCCCTTGAGACTGTTGTACGCAGATGCCTTCGCCTTCAGGTCACTGTCGATCTGAGTGACCAGCTACACCAAACAGATCTGAGTGACTACAACAAACAGTTCTGAGTGACTACAGTGAACAGATCTGAGTGATTACAACAAACAGATCTGAGTGACTACAACAGACAGATCTGAGTGACTACAACTAACAGACATGAGTGACTACAACAAACAGATTCGAGTAACTACAACAAATAGATATGAGCGACTAAAACAGATCTGAGTGACTCAACAAAATTGTAATTCAATTCTTCATTCCATGACGCATTTCTTGATTTTGACCCTAGTTCTGACCCTGACCCCGATTTTGACCTTGACTCCAGTTTTGACCTAGACCTCAATTCTGACCTTGGCAATGATGTCTGCGATGTTCTTGAGTGATTGCTTGATGGGATACTTGGCCATGTCCCACTGGAACTTGGTGACATACTGAGGCAGCATCACTGCACCAACAGCAGGCTTAGCGTACAGATTTATAAATATTATACCTGGTACTTATATATTCCCCAAATAGGCAGGAAACACAGAATGAAAACAATCAAACAAGCAAACTCACAAAAAGCACAAGAACTATAGCCAAGTGAGCAAAATAGATGAATATTATTAAAACCTATGCAGAATGCATTTGCTATCCAAAGGCACTTTTGATTCCGACAGAACTGAGTTCTCAGTTCTCAAGTTCAGTCTCTAATTGGACTACATGTTAGTCCAATCACAAAACGGTTCCACCGTATTTACAAAATGAATCGAACCTACAAACTAAAAACTCGTTCCAACGGAAAAACAGCTGTTGTTACCATGGCGACCAACAGTCGATTGGCAGAATTTAATTTTCAGTTCTCAGTTCTGGCCACCTATTGGTCCCATTATCTTAGAATTGGCTCTGGCCCTGCTCTTTGCCCAGTTCAGTTCTAAAGAACTCGTTCTCCTTTTCGTGAGAACTGGTCAATCGAACAAATTTGTGTACAGAACTGAATTCTGAACCGATCCAGACTCGAGAATTCAGTTCTCAGTTCTTTCCAATCGAAAGAACCCCAAGTGATCCAACAGCAATAGTCATGCTGAAAGCAAGAGATGCTTCAAAACTGAATGTTAGCATCAGCCACAAGATGACTGTTGTGTGCTCAACAAGGTCACGGTTGAGAGCTCACATCAACAACAAGGTCACGGTTGAGTGCCTACATCAACAACAAGGTCACGGTTGAGAGCTCACATCAACAACAAGGTCGCGGCTGAGAGCTCACATCAAAAACAAGGTCACGGTTTGGTACCTACATCAACAACAAGGTCACGATTGAGAGCTCACATCAACAGCAAGGTCACGGATGAGTGCTTACATCAACAACCAGGTCACGATTGAGTGCTTACATCAACAACCAGGTCACGGTTGAGTGCCTATATCAACAACAAGGTCCCGGTTGAGTGCCAACATCAACAACCAGGTCACGGTTGAGTGCTTACATCAACAACCAGGTCCCGATTGAGTGCCTACATCAACAACTAGGTCATGGTTGAGTGCTTACATCAACAAGGTCACGGTTGAGTGCTTACATCAACAACAAGGTCACGGTTAAGTGCTTACATCACAACAAGGTCACGGTTGAGTGCTTACATCAACAACAAGGTCACAGTTGAGTGCTTACTTCCGTTGACAACGAGACTCTCCTTGAGTTTGTCCTTCTCTCCCTCGAGCACCTCCCCCAGATACGCAGCAATCTTGCGCACCACACTGCAGCACAGTACAGTATATTGCAGCACCACAACACATAACTAAACAGCACAGCACACAATAGCACACTGCAGCCCACTGCAGCACAGAGCAACACAGTGCAGCATGCTGCACAGCAGCACTCAGCCAACCGTGCACGACTAAGGCATGCCAATTAATGGTAGGAGTCAGTATATAGTCCATATAATGAACATCTTAGAGAGCAGCCAACTGCTTTTAATAGGTAGTCTAGAACAGCTACTGTTAGTATAACACGCTCATACTATCAAATAACAAAAACAACTTCAGTGCTTTGGATCTGAGGGACTACAACAGACCTCAAGTAGTTGAGGTCTAAAGAATAGTTCTGATATTGATGTTATCATCGTGACGTTTTTCTTTTCATGAACATTCCATTTCATGGTGACCACCAATCTACTAATTTGGGATAATTCAAACAAAGGATACCTGTAGGAGCATGAAAAAAGCAAAGTATTTGTTCATTTCTGCTTATAAACAATCCATAGAAAACTTCACTAAGGTAGCTTTAAGCTATACAATTGAAATAGTTGTTGTCAATGGATAATTCGCAACATATAGTACACGAATGTGTTACTGCTTTAAAACTAACAAAACATATTCCCACCCTTCCACGAAGGTGTCCAGCTTGCCGAGTTCATCAGACAGGCCAACGAGCACGTCCAGCGTGCCAACCTTTACAAAAACGCATCAGTTCTCACATAAGGGCAACTTGGCTCACACCCACTTTAGGCTCACCCCAGCTACTCTTGAGCACCATCCATACACAACATAATCAACGATACGAAGATTTACTGAATATGATAGCCAAAAATAATAGCAAAAGTAGTTCCTACATCCATGTCATAGTCCAAAAATCATACGCGGTATCATATTAAAGTGACGTGCTCCAAAAGCAAAAGGAACAAGAAGACAAAAGGATATGGAGAGCAAAATTTAAATACTGCGCTCACCTTAAATGGTCTTTTAATATAAAATTATGACAAAATTTTGGAAATTATTATTTGAATTTGTAATTCGACAATGCCTGGGTGGATACGGGGATCCCTAGCATGCGTTCGGAGCCCCCCAGGGGTTCCTGCTGTACAGTCAGTCACGCATTTGACATGCTCCAGGGCCCCAGACAGCCCCTTTGACATTCAAAGGCCGAGGAGCGATGAATTGTTCGCAACAGATTGCAACGAGTACAGCCTGAGCGCCAGCTACTAATTATTTGCAGCTACGAGTATTAATATTTACAAAGACCCCTTGGTTCTCGGGAGCCCCTAGGCGGCGATTGAAGGGAGGGGACGATTAGCTCATTATCTCCTCTGTGAACTGGATCAGAGAATTCCTGATCCAACCTGATGTATCAACAGCAAAACAGCATGACAGTGGGCCATGGCATTCACCTTCAAGTCGGGAATGTGAAACTTGAAGTTGGTGGAGAGGTTGTGCTGCTTGGCGGTGACGTTGTTGAGCATCTCCCAGGTCTGCTGGCAGGTCTTGTCCCCCGGCGCACTGATGAGCCACAGCTCCGTCACCTCCTGCAGCCGTCGCTCAGCCGACTCGGCGCCCGCCATGCTTGCTCTCACAGCGTCAAGGGGTCTCGGCACCACCACAGGGGGTCACTGGACCGTAACAAGGGAGTCCCTAGACCGTAACAAGGGGGTCTCTAGACCGTAACACGGGGGTCTCTGGACTGCGATGGGAGAAGGGCGGGTGCTGCAGCGAGACCTGGGAATGTGCACTGAATGAGGGAGCCCCTGAACAGAGAACAATCACAATAATGCTATAAAGTATGAAAGATATCCAGACCCCCTTATTCACATTCATAAGCAATAGGCCATTCCAATATAATATTCTAAAATAAATATACAAATAGAATAAATATTGAGCATATAGTCAGTCCATTTCGGCGTCGAAAAACGTCGTCGGCGACAACAAGCGATCTTTCCTCGACATGGGCACCAGCCAGGTGTAATTTAGGAAACACAGACGAGAAAGGAGAACTTAGAGAAAATTCTTTCACTACGTAGCGAAGTGCTCTGGTGTAATGGTTAATGCATCGGTCACGAGTCCCAGAGACCTAAATTTAAGTCTCTGTGACAGAAACTACAAGGTCTCCATTGACGTCACTGGATGCCAAAATGGACTCTAAACCCATTCAACTTAATATTATCAAAACCTTGGGTCACAGGTCCTAAATCAACGCTAAAGCAATTACACAATATTGCTCAAAACCTTGTGCCAGACATTTATTTATTTCGTTGGCATCAGGAAGTGCATCCAGTCAAAGAAACCCAGCTCTATGCTCTATGTATGCGAGGCCGTAAGCGAGGCCGTAAGCGAGGCCGTAAGCGAGGAAGTGAGGCCGTAAGTGAGGGCGTAAGTGAGGCCGTAAGTGAGGGCCAGGTTCAGCCGCAAGCCGCTACCAAATCGAAACCTATTAGTCAATTATATTCTGTTTGTTTTAAAGCATGAAATGTTATTTAATAAAAAAAATTGATTGAGTGACCTCTCTCTTTTACATGCCCTTCATTCAATCAGAACGACATGTCATGTTTATGCTGCTAAGTACTATGCAGTAGTATAATTATTGCAGCCCTTTCAGAGTTGAATGATAACTTTTGTCATCAGAATTATGTAACAAGCTGTACAAAAAGATCAGAAATGTTAAAGGTAACTTTTTCAAATTATTTGTGCAGCCCCGCACACGCCAATAACTCAATTACCAAACGCTATACCAGAAGGAAGCATGGAAACTAGAGATCTTGGCCTATAATCATAGTCAGTCTATTCAATATTTGGTGGGTCCATCTCACATCTTTGATTTCCAGATCCATTCAAGCTCCTCACACACTGCAGTGACACTTGCTGCCGCCGACGTAGAGCAGCAATTAGATGACAAGTAATTGCGCTGATCAAATCTCGAGGGGTCGGCCTGTTAGGCCATGATTGCAAGCGGCAGACGACGCAGTAAAATCGATATTATAATTGGATAATTAAAGCAAAATTAGGGCGCATTCATTGGCATTTCTGGCGAGGGCTTATGATTGACTGGCTGTCCTCGAAAATGCAGCAAGTTATTATAAAACCGAAATCGAGGATAGGCCCATTTTTCTTGATTTATTCAATGACTTCTATTTGTTGCCTTTAATATGGTCAGATGCGTAAATGCTGCACTTCTAGTCAAATGGAATTTGTTTAACAACAAGCCAAACGTGTAACTTTGACTTACGGCTGTAACTGAAACTAAGCCAAAAGTCTAATGAGCACCTTAGGCCATTGCCGAAACCAGCCGGAAGTTCAAAAATTGACAGTTTTGGCGCCGAAAGTCGGGCGTGAGCAGAAATTCGGTCAGCCTCTATATATAAGAATAATTTCAGGTTTCTTCTTTTTTAAATTAGAGAACTTACATCTCACATAAGCGATGTAGGCTACAACTGCGTAGTTGCCATAGCCTACGTCGCAGCACGTAGGCTGCTGCAGCGGCTGTAAGCCTACTCTACGTTGTAGTCTGTCAGTCTGCGGGTCTCCTCAGTCCAAAGGGCTCTGCAGGGGCCTTGTAAAGGACCCCATAGTGGTCCTCCAGGGGCTCTCCGGCACTATGTGGGTCCTGTACAGGATCTTGCAAGGGCCCTTCGGCCCTGTACAGGACCACAGGGCCCCATAGTGCCCCTATCAGTACATCTCCTATCAGTATATCCCTGTACAGGGCCCCTATCCGTACATGGTTCTATAGGGGCCCTGTACGGGGTCTCATCTGTGGAGGGCCCCGCAGTCCCTCCACACCGAAGACCATGCAGCTGCTGGCAGCAGGGGCACTCTAACTTATCGCCAAAACATTAGCGTTAAAATAAACAAAATCTAAAAAATTTTATTCAAATTGACATTTTCTGCATAATCATTGTGTATAACATTTTGATGCTAAAATAATGTAATTCATCCAGTAAATTTTGTTATTAAAATAATAATAGTTTTGGTTCAGGGCAACGTTTTTATTATTAGGAGTTTATTTATTGATTAGTTTTTATTCTTGTAAACATTCACCCTATTACAGCGATCACATGAGTGCCCTGAGCCCGTGCAAATACTAGACGTGAGGAGTTTCCACTCACCCAGCGACCAGTGACGGCGCCGCACGCTGACCGATACCTGCGCGCCGAGTAGAGTTCTCTTAGACCACGCTGGACGGGGACACTAGGGAACGAGTCCGGCAATTAGGTATCGCAGGGGGAGGGGCGGCTAACAGACTCAATGCATAACATTACACAAGGTGTCAAGAACGCTAACAAGCTAAATGTCCTGTTTTCAGCAGTGCTTCCACTTGGCCCTCATCAATTTACTTTGCAAACTTTTCACAATTATCTTGCATGACCTCAAAATTACCAGCCACATGCACAATGTTTTCTTCTTTTCCTTTCTCCATGAGGAGCTCAAGACCGGGGGATGAGGGAGGGAGAGTGTGCTGACATAACTTTTGCACCATATCTTTAATGTTAGCAGTCAAATCTTCAAATCTACCGTGGGGCTTTTACTTTCAGTTTCATACCAATATATTTTTTTACATAATTTTTGCATTGCATTGATACGTTTATATATCACAAGTTACCTTGTACCTAATTACCTGACATTTACCTGGCATAATCATCTGCCTGGCAATTGCCTAGCAGAGGGTCTAATTACCTGACCGCCATATAATTAAATTACCCGACAAGTGAAAGCACTGGCTTTCAGTGCGACTTGAAAGATAAAAAAAACCTTAGCACAGTTTATTTTAGGTTGATTTCTAATTTGCTTGGGAGTCATGGTTCTAAATTAGGTTCTAACAGGGCTCCGTTAAGCTTTATTCTTCTGGCTTTCTGACGCCAGGATTATTTCATTACAGCGACACTATGACCTTTAAAATCTGGCTTATAATAACGCCAAAAGTGCAATTTTTGACAATTTTTGGCGTAGACGCAAAAAATTGCACTCTTGCGCTTTTTGTTTTTGACATAATGAGACCCATTTCTGGCGTTAGCTGCACACTTTTTGCAAAAAGAAGGATCATTTCACGCAAAACGGAAATTGATTTGAATTATGCGTAATCGTTGTAAATTATTGTGATTGGATATGAACGGGTCATGACTAGACCCCTGCGCAGGCCGCACCTCTCCGCCGCCGCCGGTATTTTTCTCCTGCCGCCGCCGCCGATATTCCTGCGTCGGCGCGCCGCCGACAATTGGTCGGCGCGTCACCGATTCAAAACTTGAAATTGAAACTTACGTGGAATGATGCACTCGGTTCATGCGTCATTGGATGCTGATCTAAGTGGTTCTGCTTGTTGCGACAGCAATCTATAAGACTGCATAATTACCATCTATTTGAACAACACAGCAATTAAGTCGTCACCTGATTAATTTTCTTCATTGCTAATTACTGGGTTATCCATCAACCGATGTGTTTTGTGACACGCACCTCCTGCCATGCACGTTATGCCAGGCTGTTTTCTCTAGGCAGTTTTACTACTGCATCCTAACGTGCTGCTTACATCGACTGATAGCTATTGCTGGCAAAATGTTAGATGTTTTTTTAAGTTCCATCACGGCAGCAAATATAATCAAATTTCACAAATGCACAATTTTGCCGCCTACACCTAATAGCCGCTGCAGCAGCAAGATAGGTTTTATTCGGTTCATGTTTTACAGACTTATGCACAGGATGCACTTAGCCTTTCAATTTCTGCTGGTTATATCGTAGACAATAAGTTAATTAGGCTATTACTGATACATTTAGTTATCATATTTTTGCTCAAACATTTTACAGTTATCTAATCAAAGTAAGACTTACGACAGGTCTTAGTGTTCGGATGTGTTTTAACAAATGTGTGCAATTAAAATGTGCAGTTGTAAATATGTTATTTCCCCCCCCCCTACCCCCCAGAATTTTTTTGGAGGGCAGAGAAACATTCTTCCTGGGGCAATGGCTCAATACTTTACCTTGGAGGGGCATTTCCCCCCCCCCCTGCCCCCCGTTTCTGCGTCCCTGCAAATGCCTAGAGAGCGCCGCCGCCGCCGAGATTTTTCACGCGCCGCCGCCGACCTATAACACTCAGCGCGCCGCCGCCGACAATAAAAGGTCGGCGCAGACCTCTAGTCATGACCCTGTCGATCAATTGCTGACGGTTTGTAATTGGTTTGGCCCGCGGACCAAGCCCCGCCCCCGTTATCTCCATGCGTGCCTCGATATACAGAGTGGGGCATAAAAAAACAACCCCCTAGCGAATTTGCGATAACTCGGCCAAAAGTAAATATATTTCCTT
>JAQIWG010009835.1:0-10366 GCA_034695025.1 Chamaedrilus cognettii
ACTACCCCCCCCCCGCCCCCCCCCCCCCCCCGAGACTCTTGCACCCCCCTGGATTGTAAAAGTGTCGTTTGCACCCCCCTGGATCAAATCCTGCGGGCGCCCATGGTTGCGACTATACATTTACATCGCAATAATTCAGCCAGGCGATTTATAACGTACAAAACTGTTGTCAGCCTTGCTAGTCAACACGGAACTAAGTGAGCTACCGGTATGTTTATTAGGTCGGCTTTTATTACAGGCAATCGGCGTCAACGCGCATCGTATCCAATATACGAATATATATAACTGATGCGAGCAGCAACTAGGGTATTCAGTGACTACTGACTAGGCGGAGGACAGCACGTGTGCTGTACAGCCTAACTTACATAGTGCGAAGCAGTCACGAGTAGGCTAGATGTACGTGTATGTAGGCCTAGTGAAGACCAATCGTTGCTCCTATTATTAGCAGTATTAGGCCATCCCGCCTCTGCTTTTTATGCCGATGCGGCAGTGTGACCAACAAGCGAGCATCCTTAATATAGTCAAGCGCGTATAAGCTGAAGACTATTATTGGATTAATCCGGACGTTGCGATGGATGCGTCCTTGTACACGAGCGAAGGATTGGACGCCAAGTCCGCGGCGGACGTGGGGGGGAGGTGGGACATCAGTCCGGTGTTGGTGGGGGACCTGGACCGCCTGCCTCCCCTCTGCTCCAGAATTGTGCGCGTCTTCCTCAGCTCCACATTCTCAGGTCAGTGAGACACTGAGTGGCGTCACCGTGCGGGCAATATATTTGAAGGGGGCTGGGTGGAGTGAGTAATTTTGTTTCTGAAATCAGTTTGTACCGGAAATGTCTGAGCGGGGCATGCAATGGTGGTGGTGGTTTTGAAAGTTGAAGGACCCATATATATACTTGTTATAATCCGATTCAGTGCCTCCGGGCCAACAACAGAACCACTCTCCCTTCTTTAGTCGCCTTTTATGAATCGCCCGGGGAGCCCCGCGCTCCAGAAGTCAATTCTTTGTTCTTCGATTTACAGTCTCCCTATTAATTTGGGCATGCGAGAATTGTGCCGGTGACTTTGTACAATTAACAATCGTCTTTGAATTGGAACAGTCATAGAATGTGAGAGGGAAGAGAGAAACGCAGATAGATCGGAGGGCCGCTGCCTGATCAATTAAAAAATTAAACAATTAAGGAGGCAAGACAAACAATTTGGAGGGCGGAAAAGAAAAATGGAATGGAGTTGGGAATAAATATTGGTCAGCCAAGGCGCTGGATGCAGTAGAAATCTCCTATCGCTAGCTGATCACGCAGGTATCCTTCAAGGTAGTGTTGATTACAGGCATGTTGATTACAGATAAGGAAACACAAACATAGACAAACATAAACATAAAAAACATAAACATAAACCAACAACTCTGCACCACTCTATGTCACTCAGTTCCCTCTAAGGAGCTGTTGTTTAAGCGTGTAGACATCACAGTGATGCAAAAAATTGTCTGTGCATGACATGGCTGCCATGCACAGACAATTTTTTGCATCACTGTCATGTCTACACGCTTTTTTATCGTAACAGAACAATATTTCTTCTCTATTGAAAATAAGTGGTGTAGACAGTTTTACAGGGTTTTAATTGCGTTTTAGATCTCATATGTGAACTGCATTACTTTTATATTGATATTGGTTTTTAATAAAGACATTTTATGCAAATTACAAGATATTTATAGTCATCAAGGTATAAATATTCCTCACAATATTTGCAGCATAAATCTCTCATCTCTGCTGTATATATTAGGAGCAAAATTGAAGACATTTATATCTTTAGGCATATAGTGGTGGTGTTGGTGTTGGGAGTTTGCGGACCGTGTGTAGTAACGAAGACTATTACAGTCCGGTTCTGTGCCTCGGCTTCGGCTTTATTACCAATCAGGGAACCGCTCCCTTCTCGTTAGTCGCCTTTTACGACTCGCCCGGGGAGTTCTGGGCTGCATTTCAATTCTTTGCTCCCCGACTTGCAGGGGTCTGGGTATCTTAGACATATTTGTAGTACAATTACACCTGCTTCGGTGGTGTGTGGAAGGGGAGTGAAGCCTGGTGCTTGCAGAAAACACTCGCTGTGTTTATCAGTAAAACATCTGCCGCTGGCGCTACACACTGTGCAGACGCCTATACACACAGAAGTTCTTGTAATCCACTCCACGCATCGACGGATGAGTGGGAGATTTAATTGACAAGAGGCGTCTGGAAACAGACTGGTCGACAACCAATCCGATGTGACAAAATCTGTTAGAATATTCTGTTACAGTGTTGATATTATGTACACTGTTATCCCCATTTTGTTGCATATATTGGCTGTTTTGGCTGAGGGAGTTAGCATTTATTAGAATTCCTGATTGTTTTACTATCTATCTATAGGATTACAGTAGGCTACTTGAAATGTTGTTGCGCTCTACTGTGCCTGTGTTAATAATGTGTATGGGAATTATGACATTTGATTATGACATTTGACTACGCTAAATAATCAATAATCGTTAATAATCATGCTTTTTCATAATCATTGGACAGTACGCAAGTAATATCTCGGCTTCAGCCACAGTGTCGGTTCTAGCCTCCTAAAAGTGGGGGAGATGGAAGGGGGGCAGAATGGCAAAATTTTTTTGCTGTAGCCATGAAAAGGAATATATTATGATGGCATTCGTTTCATTCAGGTTTTCAGATAAGCTACATTATAATGTTTGTACATAATTGTACTTCAAAAACTATTGCAACTGCGTTGACGAGTTTCAATGCACAGTTTAATACGGTCATCACACCATAGAACTTATAATAACTCAAATTTAAAATAAAAGAGGGGCAGGGGCAGTCAAAAAAAGTGGGGGGGGGGGCAGGGCAAAGAAGTGGGGGGGCTGCTGCCTTCCCTGCACCGGGTTAGAACCGCAACTGCTCAGTCAAACATATTTTTAATAGGGAAGAAAAGTTGTACCAAACGCAGCAACTAGCCAAGGAATGGTAGGTTGTAGCAGGCAGAGTGTAGTTGCCCAATATTGTGAAAGATGTATATGTCTGAAGTAGAGGTGTCTGTTACCACTTGTTGTATACCCAGGGGCGTATAGCCGCTTAAGGGACGTAGCCGCAAGGCCGCGTAGCCACTTAATATTCATATAATAGAACTAATAGCGAATACTTGTAGAGAGATGTTGAAATTATTTTAGACTATTCTATCCACTATTAAGTTCTTAGGGTCTCTTTTAACCATGCATATCTTGCATGCAATTTTGCATGCAATTTTGCGCACAACCATGTTAAGACGGACGACCGTTGTCATGACAACGATTTCCCTAACTGGGTTTCATGGACGGCTTGCTTGTCGCAACTGTGTTGCATGTACGGCTTGCATAGAACCCAGTTACCTACGATTCAAGCAAATGATGTTTTCCATCTCCGTTTGCATGACATATTTTTGGTGCGTTAAAAGTGCAATATACATACATACATACAGTTAAGGACATATTACATTGTAATTTTCTTAACATGGTTGCGTGCAAAATTGCATGCAAAATTGCATGTAAAATTGCATGCAAAATATGCATTGTAGAAAGGAGGCCTTAGCGGCAAGTTCAGTGGCGTATGTGGATCTGTATTCCACCAGGTGCTTGCGATTAGAGGCTGAGCGTCCCACCAACGATCTTGTTCTGCGTTCTGCGCCATTGCGTGCGTGTGTAAAAACAGCACTTGAACTGGGGTGATTAGATCAGCGTGTGCGAATGGAGCGTGATCGCGGTTGTGATCAACGATATAGCGCTCAACTCGCTTGCATGACATTGTACTAAAGGGCGCAACAAATAATAGTAATAATAATGACGTTGAGGTTAACGTCCGTTTCGACGCCCGAAGTCGTCATCGGGGACGTGGAAGACGCATTTAGACCACCTTGCCAAAGAATGCACGAAGCGACCTTCATAATTTGCTGAAACGCTTCGTCTTCTTTGCATGTGAATCTTGTCAGCGCATTTGTTTCAGAGCGATGGTTAAGAAATTTACACCCACCGCTCGCCGCTGGCAGCCGATTTGTGCTACCAACGAAACCAGACCCGTTAATAGTCCCGCTCATGGTTAGAAAATTGACTGTTACAAGCCGAGAAATTTAATTCTTTATTTAGCTAGAGATCTCCACATAGTAGATTAGTTTAGAAGCTTTATATTTGAATATGACATTTTTCGAAACCGGAGCCGAGGCTACTGAACAAACATTAGCGATCAAATTTACAAACTCATCGTTTTAGTTTTGTGCCTTCACTGCATAAATCAATCTAGCGTGATCTGAATGATTGCAGCGTGAACAACATTTTATTGTAGGTTTATTTACAGCGCGGCCTACAATATTTATTGAGCTACAAATGCCACAGGCTGTTCCACACCTCATGAAATAACGTTGAGTATAGTTCTTCAGGTTATCATAGATACAAGCACTAGCAAGTGCGGAGCTTCCGTTAACTGGCGTCGCGGCGTCTATGACGCCAGAAAATTTGACACAGACGCCGAAACCTTGATCCCTCGGCGTCTTCAGACGCCAGATTTCACGCGTCTAGGCGTCGTTGTAATTGCATTATATATATATGTATATATGTGTATATATATGTATTTATATTATATATATGCATTGATGATATGTATTTAATAATAAATAGGTACTCCAAGCAGCTTATATGGAACATTGGAATTAGTGTTTGTAGACTGGAGATTTACTGTACTGTGAAACTGTAAGTGCATGGCACTTAGGGCTGGTTTTTCCAACACGGATTTAATGGTGGTTTAGGATTTAGCCTATGCAAAAGGTGGGTTGAATCCTGAACCATCATTAAATCTGTGTTGGAGAAACCAGCCCTTAGAATTTGTTGCATCGGCTCACCTTTCAAGATTATTTATGAGCAAAAAATTATTGTCACTTTGTCAGGTTGTGAGAAAATGCTTTTACTTCGTGTTGGATTAAGTGTGCTTTAGATTTAATGTTCTGCATTACAAGCGCTAGCAATGCTGAGTGTCAGTGGTGGATTGGACACAAAGCAATTAAGGAATATAGTTAATTGATTTTGTCAGTAGCGGATTTACGGTTTTTAGGGTTTTACGGTTTTACGCATTGCTGGTCTTCCAAAGGCCCAGATACCGCATGAGAAGCATTTGGTGACTGGAAATTGGGATTTAAACCTTTCTTATGCAATGCAGAAAGAATATCTTCATAACTTAATATATGGGGGCTATAAACTATGCTTAATGCACATCTATCATATCAATTGTTTTTTCAATTTTGGATTTCTATAGATTTTTTAAGATTTATTTGCAGTTTTGCAACTGGGAACTGGGAGTTGAAAACTTTTCTATATACCGCAGAGATTTTGGCCACATCATTTCACATTTGGAGTCTATGCAAACTATGCTTGTTTCAAATCTATCATACTATTTGCACATTTTTGTGGGTAATGAAAATTTGAGATGGTAGGGCTATGCAGGGCTAAAGGCAGGGCAACGCAGGCTATGCAGGGCAACGCAGGGCTAAAGGTATGTGGTCAAAATATTATTTGCTTAATATTGTATTGTTTGAATTGTTGGATCATTTGCTGGTTCATTTGCATTATTGGATTTTTAGATCTTTGAGCAACATTGTTCTAATTGATTCTATGTGGGCATAATTGTTCACTCGATCTCTGATGACCGTATGCTTTTCGAATATAATTTGCCCCATTAATAGCAATATAAAATCATTTTTGACCCTAATACAACGCAAAGTATAACAATTTCATTTGGAAATTATTTGATGTTGATTTAAAATAATAAAATAAATCTGCTAGGTTAATATCATAATGCATTTATCTTTAATATAGGACATTGAACTATATCCAGCAGTCCTGCCTCTGTTTCGCCATCGGGCAAGCTGGGCGTCAGGAAGGGCATCCGGCCTGTGAAATCTGGCGCCAAAAGCCAGTCACGGACCCAACCTTGTACTCTCTTGGCCCGCCGAGTGTCCTTGCGACGATTATGGGTTCGGGGGATGCCAAGATGGTAGTGGTTGGAAAGGCGGGCCGGAGGAGGTGAAGCCAGAGTTTCGACCGCATAGCTTATTTGATGCTTCCCCCTGATGGTTCCTCACGCTCCCGATGTACCTTTATGGGGTCTGGACGTGCAAATTGTGTCCGTGGCTACAAAAGGTTTATCCCTGCTGGCGGGGAATGCGGCCACAAATCGCACAGGAGAGAGAGTTAGCATCATAATGCTAATTGACTAACCAGCAGCGCTTAACTGAACTAATTGATGTTTTCAAGTACCGGTAGTGCATGCCTCGGTAATTTAGGGATGAACTATATTAAACACAGCCTAGTTAGCCAACGTATACAGGCAGGATACGCCTAGCCTATAAGCGTAGCGCAAAAGCGTGGCGCTTCTGCGAGCCTGAGATACGCCTAATTGTGCCAGCGTAGGTTAATGATGTGAGTCATGATTCTATAATTTTTCTTATAGTTTAATACTCTTTAATAAGTCTCTGGTATATTATTTACTTCGTGTGCGAATAAGAGATATAAATATATATTATTAAATTATGCATTTCCTTTAGTATAGTTTATAGAAACGCAAGGCGCTGTGGTGTTGTGGCTAAGGCCTTGGACTTTGAGTTCAGAGGACCTTGGTTCGAGTCCCGGCGCCGGCAGCTACGAAACCATGGCGTTACAGGCCCTTCAGCAAGGCTGTTAAACACACAAGTGTTGCTATATGCTAACCCGTGCCAGATCATTACTTATTGGTTGGCGTCAGGAAGGGCATTTGGCTATGAAACGGTAAAACTTGGCTCCTGCAGTCCTCACAAGGGCGCATACATCTAAGCCTGTGTGAAAACATGGACATTGACAGAATAAACAGAAAAAGGCCGTTAGTTTAGTTAGTGAAGTTAATGATTTGAGTCATTATTAAATTATTTATTTCCTTTAATACCTTATACATGTATGTTATCATGAAAATGCAACATACAATCGAGAAATTTGTAACATGCTTACGAAGGAACATAAGTCAGAAACATGCATACACTAACTAATAACAGCCAACATTATCTGCAACTTCTTCCTTCATCTCAGGCAAGGGAGTCAGAATGATATCTCCAAAGAAATGCAAACCATAATAAAGAAATGAAAATTTAAATATAGTTTGATATCGAGATATATTTATTAACAATAGCTATGGTACTATTATACTGGCATAGTAAAGACTAAGTAAGTACATGAGTGGAATGATTGGTGTGAAGTGCATGTAATATACATGCATAGATTACATAATATTTAATTTGTGATGATATTTGGTACCATTTTGATATATAATTTGATTTATGATTATATTAATACATGTAGTAAAATAACTGAAATGTGCGTGTAGCTTTTATGATCCCGGATATGCCCGGTAACTACACCAGGATCTTTTAAATTTTGCTAATTATTTGTGATTAGTTTCGTTCGCTGAAACTTGCATAGCCTCATAAATTATGTTGATCTGGAAGTCTTGCATCGCAAAACTGGCACTTAATTAAGTAAGTAAGTATTTCCACCATTGGTGTGATTTAATGTAACTTGAATACCGAACAAGTTGCTCAAGTCTGCATGTTATGTGATCAGCAGGGAGATCCTAGATACTAAGGATAGTCAGTAAGCTTGTAGCTGGGCTATATATTGTTACACCCCGACCGAGTCCGTATGAAACTTTCTGACGATTTGATGAGAGAAGGCACGCGCACATTGTTCAGCCGCGGGCTACAGGCTATTGCTTTCCACGAAATGCAGCTATGTGCGTTCCATTTACACGCTAACGTGATGGCCTGCATGTACAATGTACACGCATGTGTGGCACCAGGCACTATCATCTACACATGAGGTGTTCTAAGTCCAAATGATGTGTAGCCCAATCACTCATGGCCAGGTCCGGCTACAATAGCCTTTGTAATATTTATGTTCGCCGATCTATCGATGTGTAAACCGAAAGCATTCCCGCTGTCGTGACCTGAACTCGTGTCTTTGTCTTTATCAGGTACAAATACACGTAACCCTCAGGCGACAACGGTGAACAAAGCGAATTGTGTGGGACAAAGTTTTATTGACAACAGTGTGGGACAAAGCAGGGCTGACAACTTTCCACTACGGTATCTCTGAAATATTTAACGAATTCATTTGTTATTTACTGTTTTGGTTTGGATGCCGAAAGCGGTCCCTGGGTGCAGGTTACTGGATGCCAGGCGAGCCCAGGATCTGAAATCAGCACTCAGCGGTCATATAAGTTGTTGGGAACACAATTCCCTTCAATTTCAATTCATTCCTTGCTAACACAAAGTCATGTTTCATCAGCAATGCGGATTACCCCTTTAGAAAATCAAGTTCTTACCGCAGTAGTGGTAAACTAAAGTTGAACATGTGAGACGAATGCCTTATTTGATTTTATTCCTAATTATTTGTCAATTGTAGAACCATTTTTAACCCTTCAATATCATATGTGTGCAAATTAATTTTTTCAATTATGCCAAGCCAAATACGCCAAACATGAACACATTATGTTTTTAATGTTAATTGCATGCGCGCTCTTGAAGCCTATGTTTCTACATTACAGTTGTAAATTGCGGCTTACCGCATCTGTTGCTCATTATAATTTTTATGATGAGCGGAAATTTTGGTTAGCTGGAATATATAATTATGTAACTTGTATGGACACATTTTACAAGAATTACCATTTTTCTTTATGAGCCTTTTAATTGTTAATTTTAATTTTAATTTTTTTATTCCAACAGTAGCACACACAGAATATATATTCTACAAGATGCGCCTTAAATATCCTTAAACAAATAATATGGAATAGTTCGTGCAATTTTTAAGTTAAAAAGTAGGTGCTGAAATACAATTGCAGCTTGTAGTTATCACTAGAGGATGCTGTAGGCAAATTAACCAAAATTTACTTAACCAATTTATCATTGAATATTTACACAAAAGCATAGAGAACACAATAATAGTGGTTGGGTACACATGAGATAAATCTAGTATTATGCTACTGCGCGACGGACCTCAGACTAACTTGCAGCACATTCAAGGACGCAGGATATTATGAGAATAATTATTTGAATCGTTCACTGATCTCGATGTCGAGAAAATGTATGTCGGTATAGTATTAAAAATCAATGCATTGACGTTACATTGCTCGCTGACATCAGTGGTTGGTAGATCTATTTCATGCGTTAGCAAATGTATAGCATCACATCGTTTTGACATGTCTAAAGCTCAATTGTAGTAGGTATTTAATGAAATAGACAAATCAGCTATTTTATTCATCATAATTTCACGATACGAAGTACAAACTTCACACTCAAATAAGAAATGTATCAGGGTTTTGATTTTTTCTCCACAAGAGAGACAGAATGGGTTGTCAATTATGTTTTAAATAAATAGCTCGTTATGTAACGGGCTCAAACCCAATCTGAATTGGATAACAAACCTGCCATTATGCCCCTTTAGGGCTCTGTTGTACTGCAAAGTTTGATGGGCTTTGGAAGCGAAAGTAGGTACAGCCAGTAAATGAACTTTAGACAGGAGAATGGAATTGCAGCTAACAATATTGCTAGATAGCGAATTCCATATTCGAGCACAGTCAGGAAAAAAAGACCGGTATTGTAACAATTGGGTCTGCATTGAGATTCTAGTATTTGCATATTGTGTCTTGATGTTGACTTAGAACTATGAGCTTGCAGGTTAATGTTATTAAATGATATTCTGTTTTTCAAATAAAGGGGGGCATTTCCTTTAACGATTTGGTAAAAGCAAAATGCTAAAATTAATGCCTTTATGGACCTACATAATGTAGGTAGAGGTTCTGTAGGGTGAATGCTATGTAGCCTACGTTTTTAATTTTAATCTGTTGCTCAGTTCTAAGCGAACGTCAGTTAGAACTGGGCAACAGATGAAAATTGCAGATTGATATGTATACACTCTCATTTTTGATTGTGCATACAATAATAGTTGATTGTTTATTGTTCTGTCATTTAACAGTAGGTCTTGTGGTTAGCTGAAACCTAAAACATAATATCCTAAATCTGTTGTTATAGACACTATACGATAATAGCGAACGTGTATGCTACATGTAGAGAAGTACAGGCAACGGAATGCCTGCTCAAAAGCGCTCCATATTCGCTAGTGGCTATATGAATCTTTTGGCCATTTTGAACTCTTATTTGTACTACTACAAATGCAGCCATTATGAAAAGATCCATTGATCGAAAACATTGATTTGAGAAATTGGAATATGCCTCATGAGCTCTTAGTAGTGGGTCTACTACAGATCTGTTATGAGGGGGGCAGGAAGGGGGGGGG